>OX579635.1:20060409-20199689 GCA_951230915.1 Antitrichia curtipendula
ACAAATGATTTTATAATTAGAAAGTTAAAATATTTTTTTAATCTTGGAGATTACAATATTAATTACATTAAAGATTTTAATATTGATTTAATTGAGAAGTGGGAAAAAAAATATGGTTAGGGTCTTGGTAATATATAATTTAAATCAAGCATACAAAGGTTTTGATAATCCAATTGCAAGCAAGCCACCCATCTAACTAAATCTTGACGAACTTGACCTTTTTAAGTACAAAAAAAGATTACAAGATTACAAGAATTACACTAATAATTAGCACCTAATCCTTGGAGGGATCGCACCGTCGAATTTTTTGTCCAAATTGAACGCATGATATACTATTGAAAAACTCTTGACAATACCTTTCCAATGGTATGTTATAAGGCATATTTAAGTCGTCGGACGGTCAGATGATCAGACGGGCAGTTGGACGGTCGGTTAGATGAATAGACAGCTCGCTAGACCTCAATCTTTGGAAGGATCTCACCGTCGAAGTTTTTGTTAAAAATTGGACGCATAATATACCATTGGAAAGCTCTCCACAATACCTTTCCAATGGTATATTATGAGCCATATTTAGTCGTCAGACATTCAGACGGTCGGACAGCCTGTCCGCTCGACAGTCCAAAGTCCGACGGCCCGTCCGCGCGGACGGCCTGTCCGCTGGATTGTCCGGAGTCCGACGGCCCATCCGAAGTCGCGACCGACTACAATCTTTGGAAGGATCTCACCGTCGGAGTTTTTGTCCAAATTGGACGCATAATATACCATTGGAAAGCTCTCGAGAATACCTTTACAATGGTATATTATGAGCCATATTTTAGTTGGCGGACAAGCGGACAGCTGACAAACCGTCCGCCCGTCCGCCCATTCACTCAACTGTTCAGAGTCCGACGGCCCATCCGACCTCGCGACTGACTACAACCTTTAGAAGGATCTCACCATCGGAGTTTTTGTCCAAATTGGACGCATAGTATACCATTGGAAAGCTCTCGACAATATCTTTCCAATGGTATATTATGAGCCACATTTTAGTTGGCAGACGGGCGGACGGGCGGACAGCTGACAAACCGTCCGCGTGTCCGCTAGAGTGTCCGGAGTCCGACGGCGCATCCGACCTCGCGATTGACTACAATCTTTGGAAGGATCTCACCGTCGGAGTTTTTGTCCAAATTGGACACATAGTATACCATTGGAAAGCTCTCGACAATATCTTTCCAATGGTATATTATGAGCCACATTTTAGTTGGCAGACGGGCGGACATGCGGACAGCTGACAAACCGTCCGCGTGTCCGCTAGAGTGTCCGGAGTCCGACGGCGCATCCGACCTCGCGATTGACTACAATCTTTGGAAGGATCTCACCGTCGGAGTTTTTGTCCAAATTGGACACATAGTATACCATTGGAAAGCTCTCGACAATATCTTTCCAATGGTATATTATGAGCCATATTTAGTCGGCGGACGGGCGGACACGCGGACAGCTGACAAACCGTCCAACCGTCCGCCCGTCCGCTCGACTGTCCGGAGTCCGACGGCCCATCCGACGTTGCGGCCGACTACAATCTTTGGAAGGATCTCACTGTCGGCGTTTTTGTCCAAATTGGATGCATAGTATATCATTGGAAAGCTCTCGACAAAATCTTTCCAATGGTATATTATGAGCCATCTTTTAGTCGACGGACGAGCGGACGGGCGGACAGCTGTCAACCCGTCCGCCCGTCCGCCGTCCGCTCGACTGTCCGGAGTCCGACGGCCCATCCGACGTCGCAACCAACTACAATCTTTGGAAGGATCTCACCGTCGGAGTTTTTGTCCAAATTGGACGCATAGTATACCATTGGAAAGCTCTCGAGAATACCTTTCCAATGGTATATTATGAGGCATATTTTAGTCGGCGAACGGGCGGACATGCGGACAGCTGACAAACCGTCCGCCCGTCCGCCCGTTCGCCGTCTGCTTGTCCGCCGTCCGCCGGTCTGCTGGACTGTCCGGAGTCCGACGGCCCATCCGACCTCACGACCGACTACAATCTTTGGAAGGATCTCACCGTCGGAGTTTTTGTCCAAATTGGACGCATAGTATACCTTTGGAAAGCTCTCAACAATATCTTTCCAATGGTATATTATGAGCCACATTTTATTCGGCAGACGGGCGGACGGGCGGACAGCTGACAAACCGTCCACTTGTCCGCTGGAGTGTCCGGAGTCTGACGGCCCATCCGACGTTGCGATTGACTACAATCTTTGGAAGGATCTCACCGTCGGAGTTTTTGTCCAAATTGGACACATAGTATACCATTGGAAAGCTCTCGACAATATCTTTCCAATGGTATATTATGAGCCATATTTTAGTCGGCGGACAAGCGGACAGCTGACAAACCGTCCGCCCGTCCGCCCATCCGCCCGCCCGTCCGCCCGTCCGCTCGACTGTCCGGAGTCCGACGGCCCATCCGACGTTGCGACCGACTACAATCTTTGGAAGGATCTCACTGTCGGCATTTTTGTCCAAATTGGACGCATAGTATACCATTGGAAAGCTCTCGACAAAATCTTTCCAATGGTATATTATGAGCCATATTTTAGTCGACGGATGGGCGGACGGGCGGACTGCTGACAAACCGTCCGCCCGTCCGTCCATCCGCCGTCTGCCCGTCCGCGTGTCCGCACTGTCCGCCTATCCGGTAGTCGACGTCTATCGGACGGTGACCGCCACGTCCGCTGCGGACGCTGCGTCAGGACGTCCGGACGTTCGGATTTTGGAGGTGATTTGCCCCTAGACGTTCCAATTCATCAACCCTGGCCACATCTAGCGCTCCTCGCTCGACAGCTTCCTCTGCACCTGACGCTCCTCATCTCGCCGATTTCGACGCTCGTCGTTCCGCCACGACCATCCCTCTGCAACCTCAGGTTTGCGTTCCGCATTCCCGCCGCACCCCTCTAGTTTTGGCGCTCGTTGTCTTGTTTCCAAACTCCGATCGGCGCTCTTGCTAGTATTGTTGTTCTGTAGATTGTTCCCGTTTTTTGCACCGAGCAGTCTGACAAAGTTGTAGACCCATTCTTACAGCAGCCCCGACGTATCTAAACCTAGATGGAATGATCACGTTTTTAACTAAGAGAGTCCGAATCTTGAAGTCACCTTAGAATTCCATTGGTTGACAACGCTTTTGGTGTTGCTGTCGTCGGTTCTGGTGCTCATGTCGTCGCTCGTGGTGCTGCTGTGTCGCTCCTGGCTTGTGCTCCAACATTGGTAGCGCTTGATGCTTGACATTCCCTAATCTGAGATTTAGTACTTACGAACTTGAGTAGATTGAGTACTTTCAGTTTTAGCATCGATCCAGCTACAGTACTCGCCAAACAACACCTCGTCGGCATCGACGACATGTTCCATCCTTGGTGATTGCAGCTGCATTCTTAAGCAAGTCGGGAATTTGTGGCTCTATCGAAGTGGGGAATCTATTTTAGTCAACTAGTCAAGAAGTAGTTGAAGTCAAGAAGCAAGTCAGGAGTCTGTCGCTCTTGCTGTAAGGCCAATTCATCCCCGAAGTTGTGGTACCCTCACGTTCTGGTGAGTCAGGAAAAGCGAACTTGATGTGTAGGACTGTAGGTCAGCAGATTTTCAAAAGTCCATTTGTTGATTGAGTCTTTCCTTTGAAACATCGTGTTCATTGTTTTCCAAGCGAGCAAACTCAGTGTTTTTCCCCAAGCGATCGTACTCAGTGTACTAAGTTAATAGGCAGAAATGAGATATTCCTCATATTCAAGCAGGATGACAATCCAAAACTACTTCAATAACCTCAAGTTACATCTGTATTATGTGGTTTGTCAAGACTTCAGCAGGGATGTACATCAGGGTTAGAAGCACCCAATAGAGCAGATTAGAGCAAGATTGAAGTTATGCCATATTTAACTACTTTTGGACTTTGCAAAGTCCAAAATTGGTAAAGGGACATCTACGACAATTGTAGATTTTGACTTCTATAGATTTTATGAATCTAGAAATGATCTAGATTTTGGACTAGGTGGTTTGAAAAATGTACAACAGGTTTAGATTTTAGATATCTATGACATCAGGGGATCTCACGATCGACAAAGTCCAAAATTCCCTTAAAAGTCCAAAAGTAGTTAAATATGGCATAGTTCTCATTTCTGTGCGTAGTTGGTTCTTTCAATTTTATTTATGCAGTAGATACATTTTTTTTCTTGAACGGAAGCAGATGATTAGAATTTGCCTTCATGGATTGAGGAAGACATTCATGAGGCTTAGTCTAGAAAGTGGCTGACGGTTTCTATTATCAACTCAACTTCGGAAAGTTTGATAAGGTGCTCCGTTTTTTTTACTTATGTCTAATTTTTAAATGTTTCTAAGTTGTTTAAGAGGATTCATTTGTTTCTTCCGTACTGTGGATATATAGACTGGTACTCCATCTGTAATATAAACAAGAAAATTTTAAAATACCATTTAAGTACTATACTTATTAAATGTTCTAGTTAAATAGAAATGCCAAAAAAGGTAGCCATTCTGAAGAAACCCTATAAAACTCCTAGCCATTGAGATTTGATAATCGTAGCTAGTACTGAATCGTCAGATTTTGTCATGTCCACCTTCAATGGTTTGAATCAAGGTTTCATTAATTCATTATGAATTCTTAAATATCTTTTTTTGTCCTAGAAATTGGTTGGTATTCAAGGACGTGGATCGCTCTTTCAGATAGACTTATATGATTCCATAAATTTGGAATGGGAGACCTACTGATTAGTGTAAAGGATTTGGTCAAATATTTCAGCTACTTTTAGGTCATACTTTAGATATCATCAGTGCCGACGGCATCTTGTGAGGACATGCAGTGTAGGTGAATCTAGACAAACACTTCAATGGATTGTAAGGTTTTGCCCATGTCTTTTCATAGGAGTCATAAATTTATAGCATATGTATGGGGATAAATTTAGATTATATTTGAATCATTGTTTTAGGCTTTTATAGATCTCTATTGATTTGGTAGCCTTCTTTAAGGCTTGCTAATTGTTGATTATGTAAATTCAACTAAAGATTGTAGTCATTTTTAATACCATTGGTACCAACGGCACCTTGCGCCTATGAAATTCCAGCTGTATCATCATATGTAATGTTTATATATATAGGCTACTATCATGGTTTGTAATTGCATTCCAAAATGGTTTCGATTCCCTAATAACATCTTATCTTTTATGTCAAATAGCGGATGGTATTTTTTTATGGTTTGCAATTTCAAGATAAAAGTGTTACCTGGTGAGCAGGGGTGAGGGATTCAAAGATGCTCAAATTTTCATAATGGCTAAAGTTCAACATATGTCTAATCAATCAAATACAATAAGTCACTATGTTTCTAATTTCTTACTGCCAAGTGTTTGATTTCAGCTGGTAGGACGTCGGGGCTCTTTTAGCGTTGTTGCTGACAGGATAAGAAGTTGGTTGACCATGCAACTGGTCATCTGTAGCAAGTAAAGTACAATATGATCCTAGATTACATTGCAAATGGGATTACTTGGTTTTTGGATTTTGGCACTATTGGAATTGTCCATCAAGCTTTATATTAAAAGCTAAAGCTATGGCTTTATCTATCTAACATATTGGATTAATGATGTTATAAATTTGATTTTGCTAATTGATTGGATTTTTCATCTTGGTTTTTAGGATTTTAAAAAAATAGTATTTCTTGGAGCTATGGAGAGGACGGCCAGAGTATTGCAATCTCAAATGGAGACAATAGTTGGTGACTCTTCCAATAGCCAGGTCAAAAACGCATCATCATGAATACTTATAGAAATGGCCAAAGTTAGTATTCAACAGGTTTTTTGCGTTTCTAATGCTTTCTATTTACTTCTCTCGTAGGATCCTTTGGAAATTGAAGACGACATTGATGGCTGTGCTCTAGAAGAAATGCAAGAGATTGATACAAATTTTGATATGACTAAAAAATGTAAAGGTAATGAAGACGAGTTGCGTTTTACACAAAAGGTGAATTCCATCGATTGTATTCAAGATATGAGAATCTCGCCCAAGAAAGAGTCTTGAATCTTCATACCGCTTTGTCATATGATTCTGATGCCCATTGTTCGACCATCTCTTGACTTAGATATCAAGAGACTAGAAGCAGCCTTCACTCGTGGTTACAGACCTGGTTCAAGTGCTTTTTATGTTTCAGTTTGTGATGAAAAAGGAGAGGCACACACTTTATCGACTGAGGAAAAAGATTGAATGAGCCCACTATAGAAATTGGAGAGTGATCGTTTGACGCTAAGCTTCTCCAAAATGAACACCTTTATCACTTGGTGGGGAGGTTGTTTTTTATTTGTGATGGAAATCACATATTTCAAGCCTAGACTTCTTTCATTGAAAGATTACATAGAGAAGACCCAATTTGGCATTACTCTGTAGATAGTATTGTCTTAGATCCATCTGGCAAAATGACACTCCTACTACACGCGATGCATAACATTAATAAGTAAGCTTGTTTTCTTGAGCATGTTCCTCAATCCTAATTGTAATCTTTTCTTCAATGGTATTTGTACTAATATTTTAATATATATTCCAAATCCACGGAGAACAAACATGTGAAGACAAATCTTATTCATACCTTGCATAGAATTTGTGCGACTGGAACCTAGAGCTTGGAGGCATTCAAAGATATACTTTCAAAGTGGGGGTTCAAAAAATGTCATAAAAGTCCTATAAGGAAAAAAATGTGGTACCCCTTAACTACGGATGTGTTTATTTCATTGCTTTGGCAGGTAAACTTGTATTTTTAACTCAATTTTGTTTATTATTGTTACAAAATTAATTTTATTTCTTATTGTAATGTAATTTTGTTTTTGGTAATACACATAAAATTGAAATTTGCAACAAGAAATTGATGATGCTGCCAATGAAGCTGCCCAAAAATTGATAGAGGATGAACCATCGCTGACAAGAATTGATTAAGAAATTACAGCAGCCATGCTGTTTGCCACTAAATTGAAGACAAACAACTACAGAGGGCAATTTTCAAAATTACTAGCAGTTTCTCATCCTGCACTAGGTGATGATTTTTTGGGTGAGGTACATTGCTTACTCTAAAAGTCTCACCCTTCCATTTGAATTTGTTGTCCATGATTGTGAATGTTTGATTTTAGTGTTTTTTTCTCTTAACTTTATTAATTTCATGTTTCTTTTTAAAGGTCACTTTGCATTGGAGCAGAAATTCTAAACCAGAAATGACGTTGGACAAACTGCAACTTCTTATAACATCCGTTGGTCCACCTTTGTTCAAAGTCCAATGTCTACTTTGGTGGAACTCAGGAGCTTTTACAAGACAAGCTGCACATTTTTCAAGCAAGCCTTTCTTGGATAAGGATTTTGAATCCTGGTTGAACAAGGCATGCTTTGGGGCATCGGTATGTGTCTTTTATGACTATACTTTTTTTACTATTTTTCTTTGCTTCTCTAGGGTGTCATATAATAATGAGTGGCTTCATCTTATATTTTATTTATTATGACTATATGTTCTTATTATGAATGCATTTGGAAGAGGCACTTGTATTAGAGTATCAGAGGATGCAAAAAGAAGAAGGTCTCATAGTAGAAGTGGACACTAGTAATATTCCACTGTCTCCTGCTGAATTTGTGGAATATTGGCGAATTCGTGTTTAGGTCCATGGTTTCTCATCTTTGTTTTGCAGAAAAGAGGCATATTCCAGAACTAAGGTGTTCATCTCATACACCTACACTTCACGAATTATGAAACGAGTGCTATACAGGTACCCTAAATCATTATATTCTTAAAGGTTATGTAATTCTCAATTTCATTTGTTTCCCCATCTTCTTTTCCTCATTTTCTCTATTGAATACTTTCAAGTACATCATGTTCGAATTGTTGCCCAAAGGTACTATGCAACGAACTCAAATTCCTAGATTCATTTTATCATGGGTTGAGAAAACAAGTGTTGATCAATGTATGTACTCTATGAGTTTGATACTTTGATCCAATCTTGGAGTACACTGCATTTAAACTTTGGTGGTTGGTATATCAATTGTGGTGGTGGATTTTGCCCGCCAGAAGAATAATCTATGAAGAAGGCCATTGACCAAGCAGAAAAAGGTCTAAGTGTCCCAGATCATCCGGCTCCAAATGTACAGTACATGTTTTATTAGCAAATAACTTTGACATTCATGAAATGAATGCATTCATTTTTAATGGCTCCCTCCACTCTCTTCTTAGCCACCATGTTAAACATGGATCTTTTCCTTTAGGGTGGACTCAACTCCCGGGGAGATCACTTAGAAGGTCCATTCGGAACTACGTGTATTAAGATTTTTGACCCCCTATCTTATGTTCTAAAATTTAAATAAAAGGAAAAGAAAAAAATATGAGTAGACTTTCCTACTTTGAAAGTTTATATTTTGAATTATTGATAATTTTATTCGTTAATTAAAATTATTTACTAAATTTTGAAGTAAAAAGGTACATTGCAAAGCTGAAAATAACTTTCACACCTCTATTTTATATAAGAATTTTTTTTATAAAAAATATAAAATAAATTCTCAAAAATAAATCTCTATTGAAAATTCATAATCCTTGAATATTGATGTAGTGGTCATCTAAATGCATTCTCTATAAATATTTGAGTTGAAAAACATGCCATTTTAGTTCATTTTTCAACCTTTTTTAGAAATCATTTAATATGGTATTTGAATTAGGAGTTTTTGGCAATAGAAACCTATAGCCTTTATTGAACAAAACTCAAAATTATAAGTCGAAATCATAGTTCATTAAAAAGTAAATAGGGGGGCAAAAAATCACTTGAACACACATGGTTAGTTATAGATACAGTAAGTGATCTCCCCGGGACTCAACTTCAGGCTTTCTTTGAGAAGGTAATATTGAATTTCTTTCTTGCATTTCATATCATTAGTTTAAATGTTATGTATCATTTTCTAAACTTTCATTTGTTTGATTTTTCTTAAATTCTAATGATGTTATTCTTGCAGCACAAGAAAGATAAAGAGAGAACATTTAAAGGTATTATTTCCCAATCTTAAGCTATTGATCTTTTGATTGTGGACATTCCTGATGGACTGCCTGTCCCGGGAGTGTCTTCTCCACCATCAGTTATTCCACCTTGGAATAATATTCCTACGGAGTTTCTAAAATCAATATTCAATTTTGTTGGTAGCCACTTGCCTAATGATGGTGTTGTACTTATTTTCCATTTTGATGCAATTGAAGTGAAATTAAAGTTGACGAGTTTCTGTCAAGCATTTCACTTTAAAGTGTAAAAAATGGATTGGAATCAACGTTCTGCATTTGACCAACGCTCGAGACTCATCACAAATGATACTTTATGTTTTGTTTTTTGTAGTAATTTATTTTGGGCTATTTTATTTTTTAATTTCAAAGTGTTTTAGGTAGATTACTAATTTCTTAAGCTTCGTGGGTTTATTTTATGCATACGCTATGTTTTGGCATTCAACTACTTGTGAGGAACTACCAAATGTTCCACCCTCCCGTTTCAAGGTGTAGTCGGTACCTGATTTAGATGTTGTTGGAATTCATGTCGGCTTAGATGATGTGCTTCACAATGGTGTAACTAAAGATTCACAACTAATGAATGGCAATGTTTTATGGCATGGCCCGAGAGAAAAAGACCCTAGATTTATGCAAATTCTTGTAGAATCATTTCCACTACCTAGAGATATGGTATTTGACTGTTCAGCTGCTACAGGTTTGTAAATTTACTGATTTGATTTTCATGTTTCATTCATATATGAAGAAATCTTTCATTCCATAAATTCAATTTATTCTTAAATTTATTCTATTACAGGTTCTACCATCCATGCCTGTCGGAGGTCCGGCCGAAATATAGTGGCTTTCGAAGATGATGCAGTGATTTTCAATGCTCTTCTACAACCACTTATCATTGAGAAATCAAGTCCAATTTCTAAGAAGCAACGAGTCGATGCAGAAGGCAATAGCTCAGATGAAAATGATGAATCAGATTTTGATGTACCGGAAGTTGAAGTTACTAGTTTATTTTGTACGTAAATCTTTGAATTATTTTAATATGTAGTTCTTCTAATTACATTAATCACAAACACTTGTTGATTTTGTAGTACCTTTAATTTACTAATACTCTGCATATTTTGTTATTATATGCAGCTCAATGGTGACTCCCTCTTCGACGAGGACATCTATTCTTCAACCTCTATGGAAGAAGATAATATATAGCCCCCCTAATCCTTCTGTATTACCGGTTTATGCTCGTGATATAGCAGAAGATTTTGTAAGGGCACCACTTGCTACAACTAAGTCTCGTAATTTCTGCGGAGATTGAAGGGTTCTATAGTTTTTAGATGACGTAGCTGATTGTGACAATGACAATGACAATGACACTAACTGTGAGTAGTCTAGAGATTGCGATCTCCATCACCTACTATGGATGTTTTTTTGTATATATTTTCATACTTGGATTTGATTGGTGAGACTAAAAGGGCCACTGTTTTTCATATTTTCATTTGTCTTTGTCAAGTTCAATCACACAAATCCAATTGCATTTTTGGATTTATGAAAACTTATAATGTATTGAATTGATTGTCTATTACAGGAATTTCAAAATGTTGTTCATCATAGAAATTTTAAATTTTAAATGGCACTTTCATAATTATATTATTAAGTCTACTAAATGTTAAAACAAAAAATATTGGCAAAATAATTACATATTCAATTTGTATCAATGAAATTTAGTTTGTTAAAACTATCTTTACACCATTTGGCTTCAATTTACTACACAGTCTTAGGCCTTCAACTGCACACGGTAATAGGTTTTCATTTTTTCAAACTTCAAATCTTTTTGAAAATTAGTTCCTAATCCACGCTCTACGCTCTACGCTCATGCAACAGCATTCCCCGATGATAAGACATTAATGGTTTAAGCAAGGATTCCGACAAGGTAACATATATCATAGAAGCATTAAACCATTGAGATACATATCTATTTCACATATGAATGCATGGATACCAAAATAAAGGGGTCTCCCTTATCATCTATTTAATTTAGAATATGATTGGGACAACAATCATGGCATGAATAGAAAGTTTAGTTTTTTTTTTTAAAAATGAGATGGCAATGGCTTGCACCTCCTTAGCTCCACATAGGTCGCGGAAGAGAAGAGGTCTTTTACCAGAGGTCGCTTTGAATCCAAAGTCACCAGGTTAATACAAAGGAGAGCCTTTTTTTTTAGAAATAGAAAGTAATGGCTCTCATCTGCATTTGAGGGTTACCACCTACGGTTGTCGTAGATCAAAAGTCTTCCAATGAATACAAAAGGAAGCCATTTTTTGGAAAAAGGGAAGTCAATGGTTCCACCTCTACTTGAGGTTTCCCTGTGCAAGAGGTTGCTTGAGACCCAAAGTCAACCCCCCCCCCAAAAAAAAGCAAAGCCATTTTTTGGAGGAAGAGAAGGTGATGGCTCTCACCTCCACTTGAGGTTATCTACAAGAGGTTATCCATTAGAGGGTCATCTAAGACAAGATACTATAAAATCCCCTATTTTTTTGACAAGATGATAAACGTGAAAATTTGTTTTTTGTAACAGCATACATACTCCCATGGATGTCCAACAAAATTTGTCTAAATTGACATGGCCAAAACACACAAAAACTTGAGAAAATGTTGCATGTTTTTAGTGCGACATCTACATAGAGACGGTTAAAGAAGGTGTCAAAAATGCGCCATGTGAATGCTAGACCACCTCCGTATAAATGCCATACAAGCGGGTAGTGCCACATGGGATTTTTTTCCACTTGATCTGGAAATGATGTGGCACACTGGCACCTAACATGGACGTTTGAGAATATTAATATTATTTTTAGAGACGTCAATTTAGACATCTAGATATTTTCTAAGTCATCAATTGTTGCATACCATACCTATAGGGCAGGTTCTTGGCAAAATAATTATTTAAATGAAAGTAAAAAAATACAAATTGAAAATTAAATATCAAATTCAGCAAGAATTTACCATTAAGGAAGATTTGAGGCCTTTAAGTGACTATTTTGGAGTTGTTACCCTTGCTATGAACTATTGCAATGTTGTCAAATTATTAAATAATATTTTAAAAAATAAAATTAATTAATTGATTAAAAAATTTTAGACATTGAATTTTTATTATTTTTTAAAATATTATTTTAAAAATAAAATAATATTATTATTTAACGTGGTCGTCTTCCAACTATGTCAAACTGTTGATTTGGCATTGTTCCCACGTTCTTCATAGTCCCAAAGCTCACAATCTTCTAAAGGCCTAAAAAATCTTTTAATGCATCTACCATTGACCCTTTAAGTTCTTTGACTATATTTTCCCCCAAATCGCTCGAAAACTTCTATTTTGAGCACAAGTATCAAATTTTTGAAAAAAACACATTTTTGGACACATGTAATTATAGGATCTTGTAGTACGTTGGTTTGAAAAGATGTGGAAAAAATTTCAAAATTTTTCATCATGCGGATTGCAAGATATTAGCATTTGAATTGATAAAAATCCTTTTTTGGTCCCTGCGAAAAACCAGGTTAGCTGCACTTCACAAGGTCACATTCGTATGAAAAAATATCCAAAATGGTGTTTATTCTTTGGGCAAGTTGGTTACATGCTTGAAAAAATTCAGATCATTTGGAATTGTACAACATATAGAAAAAAATTGTAAGTAGAAAGAAGTAGAAGATTGCTCAAAACACTAAATTGTTAAGAAGTTAATTATGAAATTGAGAAATGCCAATTCCAATAGTTGTAATATTATATTAAAAAATTTGTTTCCTAAAATTTATTTATTTTTTCAAAAATACTGAAAATTGAATGAAATAAATGACTTCAAAGTTTATTTTAGAGTAGACAATCCATAACTGCGCGCAAACGAAAATGCCTCATAACTTTCAACTCATTGATCAATATGGAATGATTCAAAGCTTTCCACATGTATATAAATCTAGAAAACCAATTTCAATTTTTTGTTTTCAAAAAAAGTAATTTTTAAAAATTTGCCCAGATTGCCTACTCAATGAAAAAAAAACATATTAGGCCATAACTTTTGACTTTTATTTCTAAATGTCATAAAATTTTGTTCACGTGAAAGATATTCTTTGTCTACAACTTCTATTCAATTTTGGGCCTAAAATATGCAAATTTCTAGTCACAGGTACTTGCCCAAAATTGCTATGTTGCTAAAAATAGCAAGCTGGTCCTTTAGAGGTCACGAAATTTTTTGATGGCAAAGTGAAGTAATGATTGCATGGACATTTAGTGAGAATGAATGGTGGAGAGATCATATTTATACTGAAATCCATTGTTTGTCTATGTTCAAACAAAGGATATGGAATAATTAGAAGATGGAAACTTGATTGTTGTACATTAGGATGTTGTTTTGAGACATATGGATGTTTTTTCAAACAATCTACTTTAAACACAATTCTTGTTTTACATATTCCATATGGTTTGTTGTACCTCCTAATACCCCACTTGTATAAAAAACTTCTCTTTTTATTTATAGTGTACATTCATTTATTTCCCTTTTTTACAAAACATGCCATGTGGTTGCCCTTCTCTTATGTTTCTTCATCTGGTTAGCATTTTACATCAACCCACAGTAACTTTCACTAACTTACTTGGAGTTAAACTGAAATCCCTTGCCAATGTGGCAATTCCCATGTATATTTAGATGTTATTCAAAGCATGACTATGTTTTTTTCGATGTCTCCTAGAACATCACCTTTGCATAGAATATCAACTCATTTTGCAAGAGACATCCAAACATTTTCTAAACATCCAACTCAATTTTGCCTCTTATGGCCTCAATCCCATCGTTGTAATATTGTTTTGAAAAACATGCTTGTTTCTTATTAATGTCCAAAAAAATGGATTTTTTATAGTGAGAAGTCGCCCACATGAGGTTGCCTAAGGTAAGAGGTTGCCCACCTAAGGTCGCATTAGACTCTAAGTCTCCCTAGTGATAAATCTCAAAGCCCCTTCTTGAATATAATTCCTTCTTAATGAAGCACGATATTTTTTGAGAGAAGTAGAGAAAGAATAGTCAGCCGAATTATAATGATTTATACATGCATCATTTTGTAGAATATAGTAATACACCTTCCATATTAGGTGAGCTAACTAAATTTACTTGGATGAGATCAAAATTCAGGGCCTAAAGACCTAATTGCAGTTTCTAAATATCAAAGCTCTTAAAAAAACCTGGTCACTTTAGATTGTCTGCAATAGGGGTTGATCGCATTGTAACTATTTTGATCTATGATTTTCCTCCAATTAATAAATGCAATGATAGGGTCTCAGTTTCCATTGAGCAAGCAAGTTCTATATGGTTGCTATATGTTACTATATGATTGCTATACGGTTGTTTATTGATATATGATTGTGATTCTTGGAAATAGAGAAAATCAAATGGGAAAGTTCTTACTAAAATCTCCACCCTTTATTTTGTACTTTGAAATCCACTTGGTAAATAATACATTGGAAGGACGACTCTTCAACAATTGCATAAATCAAGAGGAAAAATTATAATTTAAATATTTTTCCTTTAATTTGTAAGTTTTAGATCAATTAAGGTGGTAAATAATACATCAATTGAATCATTTATAGAGAATAAAGATACTCAAATAGAGAAATTCTTACATAAATCTACACTCATTATTCGGTATTTTAAAATCCCTTTGATAAAAAATACACTTGTAGGATGTTAATTCCTAAAGTCTCATTGTCTCTGCATAGGGCCAAATGAATTTTGGGCAAGTTCCTAACTTTCTATAAAGTAAATTTTTTGTAAACTTTTTTCATAAAATAGTAAAACTTATTAGTCCTGGGGGAATTTTATTTTATTTTTATTGGTGTCCAAGAGCAAGAGTTATACCACAATAAGCTTAGAATTGAATTAGGTAGGCAAAAAAAATTCATAAAAAATTGAAATTAAATTTTTAAATTTTTGTTTTTTTAGATTATATTTTTGTATACGTGAAAAGCTTTGATTTGTTTTATTTGGATTTATGATGTGAAGGTTATGAAGCACCTTGTTTTGCAGGCAATCATAGTATCTTTAAAAACAATTAGGTATAGGATTTGTTTTTGGGCTCGATTTTCGATTTTTTTTCAAAACAAATAGTTTCATAAAATTAACTTTGATTTCTAGAACAATCTCACCATTAGAATTATTGATTCTTAACTCCACCTTAGAGCTATTAATGATTTGTTTTTTTCCTCTATAATGTACCTTCTTCTACTTAAATTTTTTTTAAAGAATAAAAACCTCATTATTTCTTAAACTTTAATTCTTCCTATATTTTCAATCCAAATTTGAATTATTAAAAGATTTAAGTTCAAGATCTATAGTGCAAACTTTTTTAATTAAGAAGATTAAAAGCCTTTTAAACTATTTTGCCACTACGCCTAAAAATCATGATTTCCTCACTTTGAACGCATATATCTTGCAATCAATGTGGTCAAAGTGTGTGAAATTTTCCCCACACATTTTCATATTATTTTCTTGGAAGATTGTATGGTTGCATAAGCAGAAAGTATCATTTTCGTTTTTTTTGCCCTTTGTACTAGGAAAGGCAAATTTAAGCATTTTTTGACAATTGCAAAAAAGAGGTTGCATCTAAACCCATAGTCTTCCTAATTTTAAAACCCGTGGTTGCCCTAGCCACACCCGCATACACCTCCACCCACAATCGCCCATGACGACATGGTTTTGACTTTCTACATCACTCTTGAGAGCCATCCATGTAGGACTAATCCATTTACCATGGAATAAAACATTTCAAAATTCTAAAATCTATTCAATAAAAATGTCACACAAACTCAACACTTCAGTTTGATACAATACTCAATGTCAACCGTCCAAAACAACGCCAAGACCTTATTTTCTGTCAAACAAGACAACCTTGTCTAATACTCTAAAAGTTCCACAAGGAAATGGAGCATCTTTTCATATTTTCACAGTTGATGTAAGGTAAACCAACCCATAGTGGTCAAAATACGGAGCTTGACATCATGTGGTTACTGAAATTTTTTAATTTTTTTCCCACAACAGTACAAGTGCAAGAAACAATGAGAGCAATTAAAATTATCTTCATCTGACAAAATGTAAATTTGCTACAAATTTTTGAAGTGTTCAATGCATTTTTGCCCATAAGAGTCTGTAGACTACCTTTTATCCAACAAAATCTGAATCCATCATGCTCATTTGGCTCACCTAAAGCAGTCAAAATCTTTTCTAACATGGAAAGCCTTAAAAGTCAATTCTCACAATGAATTCTCACTGAAAAATTAGAAGTTCCTAATGAAGTCACTATCTACTTCATTATTGTCATGTAAGACATGCATTGAAGGCAAAATCTGAAAAAACTGAAAAAACCATGATGGGTCATGAGGTAGGTGTCTACTATGGGTCATTTGACCACAATGGGTTGGTTTACCTTAGTACTCAAATACTTCATCACATGTTAGAAAAATGATTCATAACAATCTTCTTCCTTGGCATATGGTCCTGTCTTAAATTCCTTCTCTTGAAACGGATACTTTCTAGGCAAGTTGTACTACTGAACCATTTTTGAAGAATCGTCTACTACTCCTTAGTAGTAATAGAACTCATCCACAAAGATGATATCACTAATTCGGTTTTGCTAGCATGCACAAGTTTTGTTGTTACATCTTTTAAAATTTCTTAATGGTTTCCATTGTTATAGGTGATTCTACACACAGCAAGGCAATTTCAATTAACCCCTAAAGGACCATTTGTCCCCTCAAGGGACAATTTGAGTCCGGGTAGGTTCCTATGACCTAAATTTTTAGTGAATTTTTTGAATTTTCTTGAGGATGTGCGGTTTTGCGAGAGCTTTGTGAATATATAATTTTTATTTCAATTGGTGCATGGGAGAAAAAGTTATTGCACAATAAGCATAAAAATGGAGGTCGGCGTGCAACACTAAAAAATGACAAAAAGTCAAAATAATTTTTCTAAATTTTTTTTTCTTAAAACTATATATTTTCTTTTCTACATTTTGAAGCTTTGATTTATTCTATTTTGGACTAGTGATGAGAAAGTTATAGACAATCTTAGTTTTTTGGGCAATCTAAGCATCTTTTTGAAAAAATAACTTATAAGATTCATTTTTTAATGCAATTTTTACAATTTTACAGAAAAAATTATTAGACAGGGTTGTATTTACTTGCTAGAACAATCTCACCATTGGAATTATTGTATTTCAATTTCATCTTAGAGCTATTAACGATTTAGTTTTTCCTTCAATTTTGAATCTACTTCTACTTAACAATTTTTAATGAATAAAAATTAATTGTTTTTTTCTTGAATTGTTTTTTTTGATTCTCAACTCAAATATTCAACATAAAAACTTAGAAAATCAAAATTGATAGTGCAAAAAATTCAAGTTAAGAAGATTCAAAGCCGAAAAATCTAGTTAAGCAAGGTGCAAAAAAACTTATTTTCTTCACTTTGGATGCAAATATCTTGCAATCTATGCAGTCAAAGTTTCTGAAATTTCTTGCATGCATTTGAGTGTGTTTTAATGGAGAAAAGGCCTTGGTTCTTTAGGGGTTAACTCACATTATTCACCAACATTTTGTCAATGATCAATTAGCACCCCAACTCAAAACTGACAAGCAAATCAAAATATGCGCATAATTTTAGAGAAGATCAGAGCACTATCCGTGATGCACCGATGGAATAAAGCAGTCCAACAACAAATTTGAACCAAATCACCAAGTGTACATTTCAAAGCCCTAAACATGCAATAATCTTGAAAAAGAATAATAGAAACATTACTATGTACAACATTTCTTCTCAGAACTTGGAAAAAATAAAACATAAATGAATTTTTTATAAAAAAACTTATACTAAAGCAATAAACTGGTCTACATGCTATCAAAGACTAAACTAAAACAACAACCAGAAACACTAAAGAAAGAGTCTCACCATCATCAAATTTGCAAAAATAAAAGTAAATAGGCTCAAAATTTCCTAGGCAATCAATTCCAAGAAACATACATTGAAACATGAGGAGGAGATGGGTGTGATGATGATGAGTAATAAGAATAACCTCAGAGTTGTGCTTTTTTGTCTTGAAATTGCACTACTTTGCCTAAAAGTAGCGTTACTTGGTTCAAAACTAGCTAGTATTATGTAGCCCCAAAGTTGGGGTTTATTGCCTCAAAGTTGCTCTTTTTCTTGAAAGTTGGAGCATGTTTCAATCTGCTCTTCAACTCTTTCAAATTTTTAGTCTATTTTTCTATAATTCCAATCTTCCATTGCAAAATTTGTATCTCTTTTTTTGTTCCTCGTATCTATACTTTTGCGTTGACAAATATAGGGTTCACTAAGTATGAATAAACACAAATGAAGCCATGGAATTTGGATGCTTCATCATTAAAGCGATGAAACAAAGCCACACAAATGAAGCAACAACTATTGCTTTGAACAATTTGTATGTTGTTTCAGTCACAATTATATAACTTTAATTAAAATAGATTTATTTTTCTTTTCATTTAGAAAATAATTTATACTTAATCATAAGAACATTCTAGGTTGCTTTTGAATACATCTATTTTCAACATCAATTTTTCAACAATTTGAAAATTTATGTGTTTTATTCACAATGTGTCAAAAATGCATATGGTAGAAATCTAAAATATTATTTTACTTTCAACAAAAAATTGGCAATTCAATTACTTGTTCTAATATATTTATGTGGAAATTCTCCAATCAGGTGTGTGCACAACATAGATAGATTCTCATCATATTCAACAATTTTGCAGTGTGTGTCATGAAATAGACTATAGCGTACTAAAATCTTTGCATTCCTCCTAGACCAAGGGGATAAAATAATACATGGTCTATAAGGGGTTAATCAAAATAAAATCAACGGTTTTTGGACAAACATCAATCTATCCAATAAAATAGAAAAAATAATGAATTTCTAAATTTTTTTTATTAACATGCTTGCATTGAGATGGAAATTGAAATAATCTTACGACTTTTGTAATAATTATTGGAATAACATGAAATTAACTCTTGTTTGATGAACATGACAATTATGAATAATTCTAAAAATCATTTATAAAAATCTTAAATGATAAGGTTGCTTAAGTGTGGCCAAATTTTTAAAAAGCCTAAAAATAGATTCTATAAAACTCTAGCGCATAACAAATACAATGTATACAAGTCAAGTTCTAAACAACTTAAACCCAAAGACCATTATAACACCTCTGTCATTGTAACCCTCACACTCTATTTTCATTGAATCCCTAGTTGTAGATTCATTACTCTCTTAGAGAGGTCATTGGCCTTGACTTTAGAAAGCTAAGTAGGTCCAAACATAAGTTATCATTTATTCATAGAATCATAGTAGCTAAATATAAAACTATAGTCTAGATTTGTTAACAAAGCATAAGTTCTTAAACAAAATAATCCATTAACACTATTTTTTCTATTGCCAAGGAGCATTTAAATAATATGCTTCAGTCCCCTGCGCTTTATACACCAAGAGTTGAAAGCTTTTGTATCTGTACTATTGAAATTACCTATGTATGCGGTATCTTTGCCTACTACTTAAAATTTTAAATAAAAGACCTAAAATAACTATATAAAGCCTATCATTGGTTCTTTTCAGCAAGATCAAATTGTCTAATGTTAAGTAGCTAAACTCACTTTATAAAGCTAAAGACATTTTAGATTCAATATCTTAAGTTTGACATGTTCTCAAGGACGTTATGGCTTCATGCAAGACCTAGACTATCACTAATTCCAATCCATAAAGCATGAACGCAACATGCATGACTATTTCCAATCATATTCTAGATTAAATAGATGATAAGGGAGACACCTTTATTTTGTAATCTATGCATTCATAAGTGAAATAGATATGTATCTCAATGGTTTGATGCTTTCATGATAGATGTTACCTTGTCAAAATCCTAGCTTAAACCATTAATGTCTTATCATCACTCCTTTTATATTCTCCAATCTAGTATATGTACATGGTTTTAAAACTCCCAATAATTGTTTCCTCCCTTAACCCTTGAAAGCCTCTTGGGATCCCCTCTACATGACCCGTATTTAACCATGTAACTCTTCATTTGTGACTTAATATATGAAGTGTGATACATTATTATTTACGTACTATCATGATCATGAATTTACATTGTATTCAAAAGTATTTGATCAATGTTTTTTTTATTAAATACCACCAAATTTATCATATACTATACGGCAGCAAAGGGCTTTCAAGCCCTTCAAGGATTAATTCTTTATGTCCTTATAAAAAAGAGAGCTATAAGACATCACTACAACGACTATGTACTTTCACTTAAGCTAGGTAGGATTTAAATGGTCAAATTTGCCAAACTATTTTGCCATGCAAAATATAATGTAAAGTGGCTATTCTTTACATATATTCGCATGAATTAAACATCTTCTATTTTAACAACTAAAGTGGTTGTAGCTTTCCTTCATAATCCGGTTTTCAAATTCTTTTTACTCTTTAAAACAAGTATCACAATTTATCTCTATCAATAAACTTGTAATTGGGGTCACACTTTCTATCTTCTTGTGGCTAAGTCAAATAATTGAGACCATGTCTGATCTCTACATATGTGACCAACACTTTTTGGCTTACATTTCATGAATTGGGTAATACTACAACTTAGCAATACTCATTCTTACTAGTTTCTATCAAACTTAGACAATATTCACTCACTTAGTATTACTTCACACCATTCCATGCATCCACTTTCTATCATGCATCTAGAATTATTTATGTCATCACCTTGACAATATTTATATGTATATAATCTTGCAATAATACTCTATTGCTCATGTGCACTAGTGTTATTGTTTATGCCAAGTCAATTAGACATTCTATACCTCTCAATCTCCCACATACTCTTATGCAAATTGAGTTATTATAGTACCACTTTTTTGTGTTCTAATCCTTAAGATGTTTAGCGGTGGATGCAAAAATTACTCATAGAATGACCATGTAACTCACTCTCTATCTATGCCTTAATCTCATACTACGTTTGTCAAATACACTTCCTACTCCTTTACATGTAGTTCACTCATCCCACAAGTAGTTATACAATGTATGAATCTTCTATATCCACCACATAAGGCTAAGAATAATCATCATTCACATCCTCCGTCGCATTATTATTTCAGTTAATTTACCCCAAGTCAAATTGACATGTTCTTCATTTCTTTGTTCTATCCATTTCCATGTACAAATTGAAATCAATCAAACTTATTTGAAATTCATACATTCAATGTAATTCAAATACAATCAATTAGACAACAAACTATGTAAGTCAACAACAACTGAACAAATCAAATAGATTCAAGTAATCTTCTATATGCATCTAGATCAACTCCATGCTGCTAATTGTCACCACCATAGTTTCCTAAAAAGCATACAAAAATACCAACGAACACACAAAAAACAACCAATTAGATTGAAGCATATTGAAAATCTATATTTCAAAAGTAAATATACAAAAAAACACTAGACTAGCACTCCTAATAGTGTAGTGAGAGTTCACTCTTACTTCTTCCATTTATTCCCTAACATGACAACAATTATGCTTTTCCGGATCCATTTCCAAGTCTAATTGACTTTTGCTATTTACTTCTCACACCCTTTCTATTCTCATCAATTAGACTTACAACTTTCACACCAAATTTCAATTTTAGGTCAACAAAAAAGAATTTTCACACTACAAAAAACTCACTACTCCATCACCAAGCTCCAAAATTGAATGATGAAACTCTCATTTTGCTTAAAGTAGATATCTAGAATTCTTTGACATAGACAAAAAAAATGTACAAATGTGGTTGTTCTTCATCAACTTCCACAACCATAATTTTCCCCTTGACTTCATTGCCAAAGTCTCCAAATCCAGACATGGAGCCTTGAAACCTTCAATTGGTCATCACTAGTAGCTTGGAGAACATTGGAGCCCTAGATAGTTTTTCTTTCTATTTGTAACCAACATCTATTTAACAAATTTTTAAACGATGAAATTCAAATTCTTCTTTGTAAAATTATTTTTTCAAGACTTTCAATTCAATTCTTCAATATAAAATATTTTGAAATCAAAATCTATAGTGCAAATAATTGAAGTTATCCATGAAAAGACACCAGTGATAGGTACTCAATCAAAAATGATTCAATTTTTGAAACAATAGGTGCATTCCGTGTTTCTACAATAACAAAGAAAGTCATCCATTGGACCCTTGTTGTCTTTGGCATCCTTCTAAGGTTAACTCTAGAAGGACGTTGCGGACATTAAATGTCCAATAGATGATAGAGAATCCTTCTATGTAGGATAGAAGTGCAAATGTTCATCTTTGGAATTTTGTGCAAAAAGAAAAGGTTTTACACAATAGTTTGATTTCTAATGAGTGCTCTTGATTTTTTTAGGCAAATGATTCACACCATACCAAAAAGGATAATTTCCACAATAACTAGCCTATCCTTCTAGGATGAAGAAGATTCAAAGTCTTATAATCCAATGTCACAATGTCACCCATCCAAAAGGATTTTCTTCACTTCAAATGCTAATATCATCGGACAATCTACGTAGTCAAACTTCATAAAATGTTTTACCACATGTTCTTGTACACATTTAGTGGAAGATCGTAAGGTTCGTAAGAATTTTTCTAATCTCTTACCTCAATGCATTACAAATGGCAGTTTTGAGTGGTTTTTGACCCCCAAAAGGTCGTGGGGCTTTAGGGGTTAAAATCATCACTATTAGAAGAAAATAAAATCCCCATAGAGTCTCTTCAAAACTGCTAAAAATACATGAAGAGCAAATATGTCCTTCAAGGGTACAAAACAGGTAAGTTCTGATGCGCAGGCTTGAAACATGCAACGAGCAGCCAGAAACCTGCTCAAGCAGAATTTCTTATAACGGTTCTGGATCTCTTTAACATTTCCAGAGTCACACAATACACCATACAAGCAGATGATCAGCCAAGATAGGAGTGCTGTGTAGAAATTGGAGCAAAAGACAGCTTGCGGTTTCCTAACCTCTCATGGGTGAACATTGCTGCCTACGAAATTTCTTAGCTGTTTTGAAACCGGCCATATTCTAACGAGGAGCGACTTGCTGTTTTCACTGGCAACCCTGCAGTACTACAAGATCAGACCTCACAGTAGAAGGGATATTGAACACACCCTTGGACTTCCTACCTTGACAGGGATTGCGAATGCCAAGAATCGAAGGACCAAGGGAAAAAATGACAGAGCTACACTCTGTGGTATAGAACACGGCGAATAGAATAACACTATCCTTCCAATGAAACTAGGAAAAAATTTAGAAAGAAACCTTCCACCTGCCATTCCTAGACAAGAGAACTGAGATGGAGAAGCAGAAACATCAGAACGACCTCAAGAGAAGGGGAAGATGCTCCTCTTCTGCAGTGCACGACGGCATCGGCAATAAAAAACTCTCTATTCAAAAGTTCGCCTTTCATAAAACAGCAAATAGGCTTCACTCTGCAACACGGACTCCAAACTGGTCTTCCGAACATGTGAATCGCTGATATAATACCATGTCGATCCCCCGTCATTCGAATTTTCAGCATCAGTTTCTACAGTACTGTCAAGACCCTTCACATAAGCGACGTAGTGACCTCCTCGCATCGTCCCCGAGTGCTCCACGGTACCAATCAACTGGTAAACACCGTCTCGCTTTACACCGTCCCTGCAACCATTGGAAACGAGTACATCAATATACTAGTCAGAAATTCAGATACCTCCCGAGCAATTGGAGAACTCGCCCACAACACAGAAATGGTACTCATAGGCATCACATTGCAGGTCAGAACAGTAAGTGCCTTGAAATCCTCTTTCGCTGGCCAACAAGACCCCAAAACGATCATTCATGTATAATAATAGAACTATGCTCAGTAGCTATTATTGGTGATTACGGGTGGTGAAGCATCAGGTACGGGATACTAAAATCCTGACGAACCTAAACTGACCCCAGCTACAAACAGAAACTCATCTATTCATACACTTGGTACGACTTAATAGCAAGTGGCGTAAGCATGACTTGGCTGCATGGCCATGGCCACTGATCTTTGAACGGAAAGGAAGTTTTCTACTGCCACAAATAGCGGACTACAACCTCCCACTTTGAAATGGAGTAAGAAACTCATTAAAAACGGACAAAATGGTGGTAGATCTCCACAAAATTTGGCCTCTGTATCCAAAAATCTCTCCCCAGCTCTGTACATCTCCCCAACACAACACTCCTACATGTATTCGAATGCTTAATAGTACCCTCTACCATACAGACACCAGGGAACGGTCAGTTCATTCTCGCCTGCAATGTTCACCAAAACGAAGAGAAGGATGCGAGCTACCACCATGTAGCACACAAACAAGGGAAGGAAATAGAAGACCCACCTTTGGTCTATGAACGGGCCCAAATCTAGCTGCTCGTGAAACGTGATATGGCCGCTTAGTTTACTCAATCGCCCATGCAGATCTTGAGCAAACCTCTTCAAGTGCACAGTGAGAACGAGCGGGGCTTTACTAATGAGAAATCTTTTAGTTGCATCTCGCTTCACCGTGACCATCTTCGGAGTCGCTTGTTCAGGCTTCTTCGCACCGTCTTGAAGACCTCGAGCGGAGACTTTCCCAGTCCGGCCTTTGGCTTCTTTAGTTGAACCGACACCATTATTCCGGCGCCTCCTACCGTTACGTGACGCAGTATCGTCCTCGACTGCATCTGCACTCACAAATGACGCTTCCACCATAACATACGGCTCCTCTGCATCCTCTTTCTCTTTCGAAGAACTTGATGGTGGAAATTCGGCGGCTTTCACAGACGCGGAATCAGCAAAACAGTCCAGGCTTTGGGACCGTTTCAGCGTGTTGTGCGACTTGCTTAACGAAGGGCCTTCAACAGGACCGAGCTCCGCTGAACTTGAACCACCTCTACCGTCTGACCCTTCCACAGCATTCGGCTCGTCATCCGCCATCTCGTTCGTAGAGGATTCAAGCATGCTATATCCGTTGTTCGAGGTTTCTGCAGACACATCCCTGGCTTGTGGAACATTTACAATGCTCAAGGAATTCGTCGATGTGCTCAAATCCTCCATCACGCGATCTTCCAAAACGAGAGACTCCCACTCTCCTTGCATGCCATCTCCCTCAGCATCCAGTGCATCATGGGCTGCACGAAGGGCACTGTTACCAACCGAAGGAGGTTCAGTTTCGCCATCCGCTTCGGGCAAATGCCTCGAGCCATTCGCGTCCATGGTCTCCTCGGATTGATCAGGATCCCGTAGACCATGCGCAAGCCGAGTGCAATTTTCACAACCCCAAGCATTCTCTCCGGACAGAACTTCAGTCTTTGTGAAGGCCTGCAAACAGCCTTCGAGAGACATAATGGGATAAGTTTCGACTTCACGGACACCCTCGACCGATACGGCCCTACCACCAAAAATCTGACCCAAGTCGGAAGGGAAAGATGGTATGGTAACGATCGAGTCAAAAGTACTAAAGCTGTTCGCATCAGTCCCAGATTTGTATGGAGACGCTGTATCGTCCCTAGAAAACGAATGCTCATCATCAAAAAGACTGGCAACTCCACTACAGTCAACATCGTCCTCGGCAGGAACAATGGCTTCCAACTTGGTATCGCTTGTCGACGTAATTTCTCGATCCCCAGCCGAATTTTCATCCAGGCAGCTTGGGGTAGCCTCATCTTTCACCTCTGAAGCCAGACTGCTAACATCTGGCCCTGGCCCGAAAACAACTAATTCAAGACACTCCGGTTTGTTCTCAACACGGTACTCGACTCCCGGCAACTGGGGACCGTACTCAATTGTCTCCTCTTCCATCTGATTCCCGTCATCCAGTGGCTCACGACCACCTCCCTGCATGGAAAACATATCCCCAGGTGAATGATCCACAATTTCCTCTCCTCGGGTAGTTGAAAACCCGCCAATCTCGACTTCTGGAGATTGGCTAGAATCCGGTGCAACGCTCGCAGTAGAATCGATACGTTGGTCCAGAAAGCTCATTGCAGCGCTCTCTCCAGACATCCCTTGCGAAGTGTCGCCCACAAATTCGAGCCATCCCTCGCTCTTTCCACTTCCGCTGGAACATGCAGCAGCAGCTTCTGATATAATTTCACAGGGGGATGTGGTAGAGGGCGAATCAGCAGAGCCCTGACCCATGAAGCCCTTGTCATCACCAGCCGTAGACGACACTTGTTTTTCCTCCGAATCATGGAGTGCTTCCGACTTCACAGCACCACCATCCAAAACACTCAATGGCCCCAAGCTACACCCAAGGACGAGGGCTTGCCTCGCTTGCTTAGGATCCTCCACGGCACTAGGTTTGATACTGTCGAAGAGTCCGGAATCGAATGGAGCTGGCTGGACGCTTAAAACTCCATTGCCGGATGCATTCACTCCTTGACTTCGCGGTGCAATCAACTTCGGCAACTGCACGCGAATCGAGTCAACCTTCGACCGCTCCTGTTTCGACGGGATGGGCAAAGACAAATCCAGATAAGGCTCGTAAACAACCGACGAATGGCCACATTCACAGCAAGACACGGTGCTGGAAAGCTGCATACCAAACATACGCTCTACAAACGTATCCGTAGGGCCAGCCTCCGGGCCATTGGATTCAACAGACTTCCGCATGCTTTCTTCCTCCATGTGCAATCCATCCAGTAAACAGCGTAAGAGCTCGTGACTGTCTTGTTGCTGGAAACCCTTGAACCTCGGTGCTTTAGTGCAAATAGCAGAAAAAAGAACTCGAGGAGACACGGCATTCCCCACGCTGCCTCCAAAGGACCGAGTGTGGATTGTCCTGCCTGAACCACCATCAGCTCCGTCTGCTGCGGGATCCATGTCCTGAAAGAAGTTCCTCAGAGCTTTCTTCAAAATACCCTCCTGCACGGAAGACTCTTGGCTGAAATGCTCCCGAAGCATACTCACCCCAACCAGGTTCTGCATCACCGAGTTGAAGAAGCACGTGTTGCCCAAATTCATCAGACCCTTGATCACCCGCCTACTCACAAACGGTCTGACTGCAGCCTTGGATGGCTGCTCTGCGACGAGGCCAGAGTCAAGCTGACCTGACTCAGCCGGACTGATTTCAGCCTGTCCTGATTCAACATTCAAAATACTACTCGAATTTCCAGATATGCTCTCCTGCAATAGAGCTGCTGCTTTCCGCAGCAAAGTCCATCGCGTTGAGGTCGTGTCGTGGACGGGATACATCAGCTGGATGTCGCAGTCGAGGCACCAGCAGTCTAAGGAATCACCCCATTGCATGACGATGGGATGCGGCGACTGTTTCTGATGAGTCCTGGTGTGCCCAGATCTCGGATTCAAAGGGTTGCCATCCTTGGCGTCAGGTGAGTGCCAACCGCATCCTACGTACCCACAAGCAAGACAAATCCACAGATCTTTCTTCGCTCCCGCTTTAGCTCTGGACGGGCGGCTTCGTGTGCAGGATTGGCATTGCGGCTGAGGCTTTGTCTGAAACCGAGTGCGCACCTTCTCTAATTTCACTCCTCGCTCAACATGTGGGCAGCCCGTGGTTTCGTCCACTTTCGGCGAAAGAGTAGTGTCATCCTCGGGAAATGAAAGTGGTACCGGAGTCATGGTCCGTGGCGAGGCAATCGGATTGGGCTTTAATGCGCCTCCTTGTTGAGTATTCCTAATGTTTCTCTGCTTCTTCTTCTGCTTCTTCCTTTGCTTCTCTCCCATGACCCTTCTCTGTTCCTTGCTCTGCAAATCGCAATAGAGCATCACCAACCAGTTCAAGAGCTCACCTTTAAGTGAAACCCCCAATCAACCAGAAAGATAGGCTTCGCTGATAGAAGACTGCCCAATCTCTGCTCCAGGAAAATGGTACAAAGATGAAAGAGGAGTGAAGTAGATTTAGAACGCAGATCAGGAAGGCGCAGCAGTCGGTGAAACAGTAGCTCCAAGGCAATACCCACCCAAACCTCCACCGGAATGCTACTATGGCAACGTTAGGTTCGTTGTCACCTTCGAAACCTCAAACAGAACATGGGGAACAGCAAAAATTAATTGGCTCGGGGCAACAAAACCATACCCTAAAGCTTGGGGCCAATCTCGGCGAGATGAAAGATGAGCGGGTCTGTTCTTAGTGAGGAGCGGCGGCTCCAAAGTACCCGCGCATCGCGACGCCAGCAACTCCGAGCAACTCTCTTACGCTCTAGCGCACTGCAGACTGACTTTCGCGTAAGATCATCTGCAGACAAGAAGGGGATGATGCTTAATTGGATAATCTAGAATACGCTGCATGGCCTGCTCTTTCAATTCATTTCCGGAGGCAATTTCACCAATGAAGGTCACCACTCAACGTCCGACGCGACATCCGACTACGGGTACTAAATGACTTTTCAGAGACCTCGGTACGTGCGCGAGGGTATGGTGGCGACTGTAACCTAAATCTTGGCTTCCACGCAGTCCGGAACATCGAACCAGCAGCCGCGCTCTCTCCACGAATGCATTTGCAACACTTAATCTCTATGAATCACCAGCACCGTAGTAAGCAACTTGACCCACCAGCACATCGGCTACAGAGGCCCCCACCGCAGTAAGTGACGCCAGCGCAAACCCTAACCTAAGTACAATACCACTGTCGTTCCCAACCGTGAGTGTTCCCCAAAATACCCCCTCTTCACTCCGCAGGGCCTACAGACGGGGCCTTCCCCCTATAAAACGATGCAAATTCCAGGAAAGCTGCCCGCGCTCTGAGACAAGTGAAGAAAGAAAGCATGCGTTCCTGATGCGTAGGTGCAGCGGAGCTGAAAGAGTCTGTTGCCGACATCACATGGACTGCGTTGAGAGGGTGATTGTGGATTGTGGAATGTGGATGCCACCGTTGGTATATGTGTCCCGATTGTGGGCGCTGAAAGATACGAATATCTTTGGTAAGAGTTGGGAAGGGCGAAGTGCTAAGTTTACTACTCACACGTATTCCAGTGAAGATGTGGCACCGGATGCGCTAGAGTCTGGGCTTTGGTGTACTACTGCAAACATTGTGGTGCGCATGGCTTGATCGCAGGCCGCGACTGAAGCCCAGCTCGTGGTTCAGAGCCTAGCTCACGTGTTTACTCCTTCTCGTTCGTTTTCATCAACTTCTGCAATCATACTTAGGTCACGTCGCTCTTGACAGTGACTTTGCAGTGGACATCTCGTTGCCGGAAGTGACGCGGTCGTTTTATTAAAGAATTAAGCAGGTTTTCGGATGTCTGGTCGTTGAGTTTTTGCTTGTGAGCTTGTGTGGGTTCCTCATTTTAGGGTCGGGTTTCTTGAGATGATGCGTGAGTAACTTTCGTTTTCCAGATACGCAGTTGCAGAAAATGCCGAAAAGGGAAACTGATTTATCATATGTACCAGATCAAAACAAGCACATGACTCACCTGAATGCGATTGAAGCTGGCGAGCATCTGCTCAAGCTTGCTCTCTGTCCATTGAGTGCTCTTGTGCTCCTTGAGTATTAGATTTTAGATTTTCACCTGGGTCATTGCCGTTGTCTTTTGCTGATGCTAAGCGTGCATTGTGGGCCATCCTCTCCTACATGCTTGAGTAGTAGTGGCGTGGCACCTTTTGAGAGTGCGAGCTAAGTGTTATTTAGAGCACAGCCATGCCAAATCAGAGCAAATCAAGCGTAATTAAGACTGTAACATACTCTCACATGTGGAGACCATGGTCCCTTGGCTTGAGGGTCTCTTCCTTGTTCAAATGGAGCTCAATTTTGCGAAACATGTTACCAGGGATTCCTTTTTCATACCAATTCAGAGAGTGCTCCACAAGGGTTCTTTAGAATGTTTCGAGTGAAGATTTCCATGAAATGACTGCAAGCATGTTGTTTTGCAAGTACCTTGTTCCATGATTCGAGCCTTCGTTGCGTGCCGAGAGGAAGGGAACATGGTGAAGCAGTATCGGATGAAGTGTGTTGACTGTGGTTGATTCGTTCGATATCGCTGCGAGAAAGATTTGGATGCGGCTCCTTCCTGGATGCGGCGGATGGTGCTCTCAGCTCTGTTGCTGCAGAAGCCAATCCTCAGGTGACCTGCGCGTGTTCCAAGGGTGGTCGATGATTGTTTCCATGTTGGAATCATTTGTGCGCCATTTCAAATAGCAAACTTAGGGTTCGACATTCTTGTGCTCGTGTGTCTTGTTGATGTGATTACGGGAATGCTTGCAGGAGGGACCAGTACCACCCTGCATATCAGAAGTAGACGGGGGCGGTCCAGGTGACTATTGAAGTTGACGACTGTGTCCAACATTCGCAAATTGCACGTACGTTTTCCTGATTTCAACATGATTTTGACAGCCGCCTATTTAAACCTATTCTGCACATCGATGCATACGCATTACATATTCTAGAGCTGTGTTGATCGCCCACCTTTTTCACTGTGGACTGAGTATCAACGCCTTCATGCTCAAGCTCAAGGTGAGAGAATTTGTGCCAAAGAAAAATATCAAAGAATCGGATCATCTTGGGTACCCTGATTCTTCCTTGACTTAGCAGTTGAGCCAGGTGTTTCCAGCTCCTTTCGAGTATGTTCTTCCAATCTTGTTCTGAGGAGCCTGAATCATCTGAGCTCAACGCACCCTTGGAGTGCATTGAATCCTTGAATGAAGAGTCTATGATTTAGGAATACACTACAACGAGTGTCGACCCAATTGTGAATGATGTACGCGTAACCGTGGGTGCACCAGCAGCACGTGGTGAAGCAAACAATTAGTTGCCCGAGTGTATGGGGAAGGTTCTTGACCTTACTTTCAACTAACGTTCTTTGCAAGTTTTATGTTATGAAGGACCTCATCAGGCTATCTCCTTGTTTGGATTCAAACTGCCAATTAGCTGTTCAGATACGTTCCACATGCACTCTGGTAAGTTAGCGCACTACATGTAAACTGAAACAAGGTCTAATGTCAAGGTTAATTCTCAAAATCAATATATACTCTGTGTGCAAGATTTTAGGGTGTTACACTGCGGTTTATATTTGCATTTAGGGCATTTAGCAGTTGAATTGTGGATAGTGGAAACATAATATACAATGGGTTCTCTGTGACTGCAAATGGGAAACCAGATGGATGACCTTATTGTTCGAGAAGTCTATGAGAATCTTCTTGCAGCTATGGAGTTCCGAAAGGTATATTTATTGCCATACTACAGTCGATTTTGAAACCAACTGGAAGTTGGAAAGAAGGTTTTGTGCTTACACTTGGATCTGTTTCACTGTTTGAATTTCCATAGGGAACGAATTCATTGGCTCTGGACCGCAGCGGAGGAGGCTTTGTATCGACAGAAGCTATTGTGAGGCTGAGTAGCTGCCTTACTTGAAAATTGAACCACTTTGATGATTCAAAAAATGAAGACACTGTTGTTTCATCACCGTTCCGGTTTCCTCGTTCCACGCTTAGACTCTTGTGGCATAGCTGCTTGTTACATGTGCGCCTGAGCAGAAAGTACAAATTCTTCCAAACCCTTCCAAATTTGTTAATTTTATGTTTGTAATCAGTAAAATTCCATTTTTATGTAAGTCCACAAAGATGACTCGACTTAATTTTGTTTAGAATTATCAAATTGGAGATTCTTTCAGAAGTATTCTGCACAGTACTACGATGTGTGGCTACCTTGTGCTGTGGACTGGTTAGGGAGTATTGTATCAGGGAAGGCCAGCATTAGGAGAAAGCTTTCAGATTTGACTCCTGAGTCTCATTCAGACGCTGAAAAGATGCAAAGTATTTTTTTTGGACATATGGACATCCTTGAGTTCGCAAAACTGATGTTTTTCAAGAAGTGTCTTACAGTGAATACAAGGAAGTGCTGGTCCCAAGGATCCAATGATTCTAGAATTTATCTTAACCCCTTGAGGACAAGATCCATTGCCAATTGGTCAAACATCATGTTTGAGCTAAATTTAGCTTGAGTTTGAATATCAATCTTATATTTTTTTTACTTGAAACCATGAATTGCCTATCATTATGAGAAGTTGCAAATTTTGCAAATTAAATAAGTTAAAATAGCAGAAGCAATCCAAATTATTTGGAATTTTTTCAAGAGGTACAAGTAGCAATGGAGATTAGTGTGAAAATTTATCAATTATTTATTTATTTTCACACCCAAAATAGCCATAGCAAAGACCTTAAAGCCAAATTTGTCTACCAAAACAAATTGATCCTTTCATTTAACTGATGTAAAAAATTTTGATATTTTTTGCTAATGGAAAAATGTATTTTCTGGTTCTATTTTTTTTTTCAAAAATTTAGATGGAAAAATCAAATTACTGCAATTTTCTTAAGTTAAAGGTGGAAATGAGATTAAATCAATTATAATATATATTATAATAATTTGTAATTTTTACCATAAATGAAGGTTAGAATAAAACATTGAATTTTATAATTTAAATTTAAAATCCATTTTTTTTTTTTTAAATATGAAAGAAAAATACAACATATTGTGTTATTTGGATTCTAAAATAGCAATAATTCTTTCAATTTTTTGAATATTTTCAAAATTTCAAGCTGAAATAGAAAGATAACTTGTCAAGTTTCATTTTCTTAGTTTAACCCCTGAACGTCACAGGGGACGAAAAACGTCCTCACAGCCTAAAAGTCAAATTCAAAGGGTTGTAACTTTTGCATCCAATGTCCAAATTCAATAAAACTTGTTGGAGAAGTTTTTCATACTAGTCTAGTTTGTGTGATAAAATTTTCAGATCAATACAAGATGTGTAATAGTTTTGGGAGCCAATCGAAGTTCATAGGTTCAATTTGAGCTCACCAAACTGCATTTGATGGCTGCAACTTTGGGGGCTTGTATCTTTGTAGTCTAATGTTTTTTTTAAATAAAATTTGTTGGATTTTGTTTCCACTGAAGTCTAATTGTTGTGGTAAAGTTTTCATGTCAATCTGAGTTGTTTTGAATGATTGGAAGCAATTCAAAGTTCAAAATCCAGACATTGGTGGATTGCAGTGAACTTTGGCGGCCTATAACTTCTTCATACAATGTCCAAATCTAATAATACTTCTTGGCAAAGTTTTGCATACTAGTCTAGTTTGTGTGGTTAAAATTTCATAGCAATCTAAGTAGTTATGACTTATGAGTGATTGAGAAGCATTTTAGTAGAAGGAGGTTCAGTCATAGATGTTTTTTGACATTTCAAATCCGTTTTGCGGACACAATGATTCATATGAATGATATTTTTTTTCCACCAAAGTGTATATATTTTATTTTCGAATCACTTTGTACCTTAGAGTTTTTTCATTTGAGTAGGTTTAGAAATCGAATTTCACCTCCAAATGTGTTTTTAAGAAAATTTCAGCACCTTTTTTCAACACTAAAACATTATAATCTTTTAATCTATACGGTCAAATGACTCCAAATTTGTTCCACACCATCTACAACATGCCCACTACAATATTGTACGGTTGAGATCTTCACACCTTACTCTAATTTTGACTTTTCAGACTTGCAAAGGTAGGCAGTTTTTAAGCCTGGTTGGACCTCTGACATTTAGGGGTTAACCTTGGAGCACTCCGACATCCAATTTCTAACAATGAACAGATTTGTGTTCTTGTTTCTTGCTTATCACTGCTTAGATGAAAGTCATTCTAATTTGAAGAGATATTTTATCAAGTTCTTGTCCTATCTATTGGTTGGAAATGGTGTTATTAGAGTACATATTTTTTTTAAATTACAAATGTGGAAGTGTGTCAAGTGGTTGACCAAGCCAAAATTGCATTGATTCTAGTTCAAAACTAGACTTGTAAAAATGAGGTTACAGATGTAAAGATCACAAAAATTTCAAAAAATCACCATGCCAAGATAAACTTCTTTCAAATCCCTTCCAACAAGTTTCACTCAAAAAATAATAATATTTTGCTTGTAATTGAATTTTAAAGGAATTTTAAAATTTTCCTTTCAAAATTCATAAAATAATATTGGTGATAACATTAGTGAATCTAACTATGCAAGATGGAATCTAAAATTCAAAACCTACAACTTTCATTTGTATAGTAAGTTCAAATTCTTCTTCTAAGTAGTATTTTATAATGATTTTTTCCAAATCGTCAATTCTAGAGAAGACTCCGAACGTTTAGGGATTCAATTAGATACCAAAAATGGTTATGTTGAAAGTTGCAATTAAGATTGGCCTTGAGGCATCCATGCATGGACCTTTAGGGGTCAGGGTTGCTATTCTGTGAGCTTGTGAGCGTGAGCGTGTGAGCGTACAGTTTTTTGGGATGAAAGTTGATGAGGTACCTATTACCGTGGATGTAGGACAGATATTTATACTTCAAAATTTATAATGAAAAAACATTAATGATCTTTTTTCTAACCTTTTTAAAAAGTAACTCAAATCTTTTTCTTAAAAATTATTTATGGTTCAGGATATAGGGTACTATATAATTGTGATTATAAAACTAATATAACCTGAAAATCCCTATTGAACTGAAGTGGTTTTAGATATTTACTATTGATTAGGACAACGCCTTCCTAATTCAACATGAAGTACTAAAATATAGTTCAGGAAATGTAATTGAGGGTTCAATTCGAATTTTTGTATGATTATGGAATTTTAGAACTTCTAAGCGACATGCAGTTGAACTTGAACCCATTTAGTAGGCATTTGAAGTTAGAATTTACTTATAATTGAGGAACAAAAAACAACAAGAATTAAACAATAATAAACCCAACAACACATGATCAATAAAAAAAACAAGTCACATAGAATGAGAGTGTCCACTACTATCAATGGACGAAGTCTCTATCTCTGATTCTAGGGCTGTGACATCTACAAACTGCAAAACCCTCGGATCTATAGTTGTAGACTTTTTCCGGCTTGGAAAATCCCTCTGAGACGCAAATGTCAAGGCTAAAGCTTCGGCATATTCAGGCAACACAAAGGACTTCTCCGGGCTCCGAAGAAAACTAGATAAAGAAAAAAATGGACGATGACCTCCTCTATTAGAAGTCATGCTGCAAGATGAAAACAAATTATTAGACATGGTTTTAATATCACTTTAAACAAACATGCAACATAAATTCAAAAGGAGTAATGAATTATAAAAATCTTCACATACACATAGGAAAACAATGCAAGCTATGGATAGACTTACTTACTGAAACGGGATTTCTTCACAATGTGGGGAACAATAACCTCCACTGCATCTTCATCATCAGAATCCGCTATGATTGCTGCGGTTGAAGGAGGGACATCTGGAACTGTACGTATCATTGGAGCCAAAATAGCATCGAAGATTGCCTTGTCTTCTTCGAGTGCAACTACATGCCTGCTCAAGATCCTACAAGCGTGGATGGAAGCCCCTAACACCAAGAAGACAAGAAAGTTAAGTACTACAACATTCAAGTTACAGAAAATGAAAATGAAAAGTCAGAATTACCAAACATAACTTATTAAGTCATCAAAAATTACCCATTGCAGCAGTGCAATCGACAACAATATCAATGGGAAATGTTGATGCCTCTATCAACATCTGCAAGAAACGGGGATCCTTTTCTCGTGCCCCTCTCCAAGCATTGAAGTTGCTGTCCATGGTCAAAGTTTCATTCTTTGTGAAATTCTGCAGAACATCATCCACAGCAACATCTATCCCTAATTCCTTCAACTTCGGACATGGGTGGAATTGGAATTTGGAAGGTCCAACACCAACCAAACTCCTCACCAACAGCATAACTCGAAAGAACTGGGTCTGCAAGAAAGAAGATAAATAAAAACAGTTTTATGAAAAAAATTTAGAGATACATACTACCAACTGACTTGAGAAACTCAAGAAATCAGAAGTGACTAAAGAGATACAGCTGAAAGAATGAGTCAACATTCAAACAAATCAAGAGAAAGAAACTGAAAACTAACTATTGAAGATTGAAAGCATTTGGATCAGAACAGAACCTTTAAAATGAGATTTATGAGAAAATGAACATACCGTGCATCCCGTAGAAACAGGTGATGCGAGATGTAACCAATTCGTTCCCCACCAATCCTTCATCTTTGTAAACGAGTACGTAGTAGCGTACTTCAGAATGGTGGCCTTTGCAACAGTGCATCGTGGATGAATAATCACAATAGCTCCATCATCATGTAAATGGCCGTCCGCAAACTCAAATACCAACTTCAACCACTCAGGTTTAGCCATGTTCCACTTGGGAATACTAGTAGCTGGCATGGACAAAGAAGGGACATGCAATCCCTCGGGCATATCCGCAATCACGAGGTCAACGCGAGGTTTATCACTTAGTTTACCGTTAAAGTTACGCTGCTTGTCTCCTTTTTTCTACAACAACATAGTCTCCATCAGTACAAAGACAAATGACATTCAAAAAAATAGACTATAGAGAAATCCTAAACACTGGTGAAGGCTACTAACCTTGTCAATAAAACTGAGAAGGTCGTCGTAGACTTTGGGGAGAGGATCCGCCAATACATTTGCAAGAGAGTAGTTCAAAATCAACTCAGAGATAGTAATCTCTGAGTCCTTCAAGTAGTCCACAGCTGCAGGTCCATGGTGGATTTCCTCAAGACTGAGCGAAGCATACTCAGCGTCTCGTTTGGTACCACGGAAAAACGAGCGCTGGTGCTGTGAGCCCTCATCAATGGTTGATGAAGGCGGTTGTAGCTCCTTCTTCTTCTTCCCCTTCATCTTCAGAACTGTCGGGACACCCTCCGTCTCAATCATTTTCTGTGTCCTCCTAGAAATCCTCTCTTTGGCTTTGTCCACCACCTCGGAGTTCTTTTGAGCAATCCTCTTGTCCGCCTCATCTCTCCACTTGATAGCTCTGGCTTTTGCATCCTCATCAAGTCCAACAAACTCATCAATCTCCTCAACAGTCTGATGGGAGTTGATTGATTGCTTAAGGTGCTCCTTTGGCAATGGCGTGAACTCTGGTGAACAGTCCAAATACCACGCTCCCGACTTCAAGTGCAAACTAGTCCACCACTTCAACTGCGACGGCGAGAACATGCAATGCTCAGAAGATACATCTAACCAGGTTCCCAGAAATGGAGGAAGATCACGTTTCAAGATCGCACCCTTCGGCAAAAGCTCATACTTGAAATACCTGAAACACCAAAGAGTACCCATTAAGAACTTTTACAACAGTTTAGAATCAAACAATAAAAAGTGTCAATGCCAACATCCACAAGAATGCATACCGGTAAATCACACGTTTCACCACTAGATTGGAGCCCTTGTGCTTTTTGAAATCATCGGATTTCCTGAAGACATCGTGCCCTCTGAATTGAGTAATGAACGCGTGGTCCCAAACTTGAATTCTCCACCCCTCCAAATACTCAGCAAAACTCTCTGGCTCCAAGGGAGAATCCATGGTCAAATTCAATTGGTCCTTCTTCACAATGTTGTCAAACATTTTTGTCCCAACTTCTTCAATCTGTACAATGAGATCACGGAATTAGCGGCATGCATTTGATTACATTCTGAAAAAGAAAAACTCCAATTCGTATAAGGCAGAGTTAAACAAAGACTTATTAGGATCCACTATGTAATAACAACTAAATCACTTACCCCTGCATACCAACAAGCTTTTGCCAAAAAGGACTTCAACTCATTCTCCCCAACTGACTTCAGTGGAAATCTTCTCGCTTCTTTGGTCTGAGTAGAACAATTCCACCACCGAAGCCACTTCACCTTTTGATTGCTGCTGATGTTGCAAGTTGCAATTAACTGCAACTTCTCCAAAGTCATTTCTGGGGTGACGTTTGAACTCCAGTGGCGCTCAATCTGGGAAAAAGTGTAACTGTGTTAGGAAACATGTTACAACATCAAAAAGTAACTAGAGAACATGCAAATGTTAATACATACCTCAACAAGCCAATCAGTCCCAAGGCTTGGATTGGCGACGGCGGTTAACTTGCCCAACTTCTGTATCAATCTGGTTGTTTTTTCCTTCGTACCCAATCTCATTGCAGCTAGTACATCCTCCTGCGACTGCTCTTCCTCCAGTGTTTCTTCCTTATATAACCGAACTGCAAGATCAGAGGCGGCAGCAATCTCGTACTGCGGAAGCACAGGATCATTAGTGAACATGGTAAACAAAGCATTTCAAATCAACGAAGCAGGAAGCAAATAAACCAGAATTACAGGATAGAGTACTTACCCGGAAAATGAATGAGGTGAAAACCTCAAGCGACATCGAGTACCAACTCTTTCGAAGGTTTTGATGACACTGCAACATCTCACTTTCACTCAAGTATTCAGAGAACTTCTCAAGTGGTAACATCCCATACTTGCGGACACGATACAATGTGTGTATCAAGCTTGTCTTGATGAAGGAGTTCTCCGTGTGCCTGCACAGCATAATGAGAATGATAATCTATCTTTACTGCGTTTAACAGAACATGAAATAAAACTACAATGAGATGATCTACTTACTTGTTAATGGCATGCATGACATCTCCAATTCGGCCCTTCGTCTCGAGAATGATTGAGTCCACTGAAATATACCAATCTCTATCACGCTCATGGTGTTTCTTGATGTACGAAATCCACGCAAGCAGTCTGTGATTTCCATCACAGACAAAGAATTTCGACCTCAGAAGATCCTGCAAGCCTGGAATTGCACTCAAAGTGGAGTTGAAGATGTCGTTTTCTTCATTCCACATGGGCCCCCACGCCTCTTTCTCTGCATCAGAAACCATCTCCGTCTCCCCTTGTTCATTAGTAAGTGAAACGTAGAAAACACAGGAGCCATTTCTATACCCATGAACGAACTCTTGCTCCAATTTAATGAGGTCACACTGCAGCGTTGGCCTGACCATCGGCATCTGGGCAAGACGGCACAATGGAATCCTCAGTCGTGAAATGGAATGTGGTTTGAGTCGCAAGTTGGTAATGGATGCAACCGAATTAACCTTTTGAGCTCTCCTCAGTGCGTCCTCGGATCTGAATTCATCATCAAACTCCTCCTCTTCGTGCTCAGTGACATTGACCATGTCGACTCTTTCGCTCGCCTCGACTTCTTCCTCGGTAATGTGAGGCTGCGGAGAAATTAAACTGCTCGCCATCTACATTGGAGACAACATAATGCATTTAGGCTACAGAAGCGACATTGACAGGCAACACAGCGAGCTCACCTCTGATCGGTCCCCCGTGAGGCCCTCATCGACGCCGAGGGGACCCAGTAGCCCCACAACGAGCGGAGAAATCAACCGTGAAACAAGAGCGGCGAGGTGCTTACCTCAGAATCGGTCCCTGTCACGCTCCCATCGGCGCCGAGAGGGCCAGGGCAGCCCCACAGGGAGCAAAGAAAATCAACCAGAAACACAAGAGGTAGTAGGAGCTTACCTCAAAATTGGTCCCTGTCACGCTCCCATCGGCGCCGAGAGGGCCAGGGCAAGCGACAGGGAGCGAGGAGAAATCAACCAGCAACATGAGAGGGGAGAAGAGCTCACCCCAAAATCGGTCCCTGTCAAGGTCCCATCGGCGCCGAGAGGGCCAGGGCAGTCGACAGGGAGCAAAGAAAATCAACCAGAAACACGAGAGGAAGTACGAGGTCACTTCAAAATCGGTCCCTGCCACGGTCCCGTCAGCGCCGAGAGGGCCAGGGCAGCCCCACAGGGAGCAAAGAAAATCAACCAGCAACACGAGAAGTAGTAGGAGCTCACCTCAAAATTGGTCCTTGTCACGCTCCCATCAGCGCCGAGAGGGCCAGGGCAGCCCCACAGGGAGCAAAGAAAATCAACCAGCAACACGAGAGGGGGGGAGGAGCTCACCTCAAAATCGGTCCCTGTCACGCTTCCATCGGCGCCGAGAGGGCCAGAGCAAGCGACAGGGAGCGAGGACAAATCAACCAGCACAACGAGACGGGAGAGGAGCTCACCTCAAAATCTTTCCCTGTCAAGGTCCCATCGGCGCCGAGAGGGCCAGGGCAGCCGACTGAGAGCGAGGAGAAATTAACCAGGAACACGACAGGGGCGAGAAGCTTACATTAAAATCGGTCCCTGCCACAGTCCCGTCGGCGCCGAGAGGGCCAGGGCAGCCGAGAGGGAGCAAAGAAAATCAACCAACAACACGAGAGGTAGTAGGAGCTCACCTCAAAATTGGTCCCTGTCACGCTCCCATCGGCGCCGAGAGGGCCAGGGCAACCCCACAGGGAGCAAAGAAAATCAACCAGCAACACGAGAGGGGAGAGGAGCTCACCTCAAAATCGGTCCGTGTCAAGGTCCCATCGGCGCCGAGAGGGCCAAGGCAGCCCCACAGGGAGCAAAGAAAATCAACGAGGAACACGATAGGGGCGAGAAGCTTACCTCAAAATCGGTCCCTGCCACGGTCCCGTTGGCGCCGAGAGGGCCAGGGCAACCGAGAGGGAGCAAAGAATATCAACCAGCAACACGAGAGGTAGTAGGAGTTCACCTCAAAATTGGTCCCTGTCACGCTCTCATCAGCGCCGAGAGGGCCAGGGCAGCCCCACAGGGAGCAAAGAAAATCAACCAGCAACATGAGAGGTAGTAGGAGCTCACCTCAAAATTGGTCCCTATCACGCTCCCATCGGCGCCGAGAGGGCCAGGGCGAGCGACAGGGAGCGAGGACAAATCAACCAGCACAACGAGACAGGAGAGGAGCTCACCTCAAAATCTTTCCCTGTCAAGGTCCCATCGACGCCGAGAGGGCCAGGGCAGCCGACAGGGAGCAAGGAGAAATTAACCAGGAACACGACAGGGGCAAGAAGCTTACCTCAAAATCGGTCCTGCCACAGTCCCGTCGGCGCCGAGAGGGCCAGGGCAGCCGAGAGGAAGCAAAGAAAATCAACCAGCAACACGAGAGGGGAGAGGAGCTCACCTCAAAATCGGTCCCTATCACGCTCCCATCGGCGCTGAGAGGGCCAGGGCAAGCGACAAGGAGCGAGGAGAAATTAACCAGGAACACGACAGGGGCGAGAAGCTTACATTAAAATCGGTCCCTGCCACGGTCTCGTCGGCGCCGAGAAGGCCAGGGCAGCCCCACAGGGAGCAAAGAAAATCAACCAGGAACACGACAGTGGCGAGAAGCTTACCTCAAAATTGGTCCCTGCCACAGTCCCGTCGACGCCGAGAGGGCCAGGGCAGCCGACAGGGAGCAAAGAAAATCAACCAGAAACACGAGAGGGGCGAGGAGCTTACCTCAAGAGCAGTCCCCCGTGACGATCTCATCACCGCCGAGGAGGCCAGGCAGCCCCATAGAGCAAGCGAAACAACCAAACCCTATGATGAATGGGCAAAGTGCTTACCTCAAGATTGGTTCCCCGTAAGGCTTCCGTCGGCGCGAGGGGACCCCTGTTGCCCACACAACGAGCGGGGTGAAGAATTGAACTGAAGGTTGGTCTCCAGTGAGGCTTCCGTCAGCACTGAGGGGACCCACGCAGCCCACACAGTGATTTCGAACACAGAACGATGAGAAGATTAGAAGCAAAAGTTCGTGGGTACGTTCATTATCTGACCCCGAGGATATTACGTCGGCTGTAATTCGGAACACCAAGATAGTGCCGTATAAGGGAATTGGTGGAAGGCATTTCTAAGCTGGCGAACCACTTCAGAGATCATGTCTTTCAATGTAGTTTCCTAATGCGCACCAAGCTGTCGAGGAGAAGATGTACGTGAGGAGGAGGTCAACTTTATCTACTTTGCCACCATGAAACCCTGACTCACAATAGTTTCAACAGATAGACATGACAAACACAATTCACGATTTGATTGATTTACAAATGAAGTTATCATACCTCTGAATCCGCGGCACTGCAGGAAGGCGTGACCTCAATTCCAACATGCTGGCCCGAGCCAGCATTGCTGTCGTTGCTGTGAGTATCTTCTTGTGTCTCTTTCATGGTTGAGCGCCTAGTTGCAGGTCGTCTTCCCATTCCCTTAAGTCGTATTGAGGAAAACAACGCAAGTCCAGTGAGTAAGATTGAGCATAACAATTTCCGACACGTGGAATCCTATTGGAGTAGTTGTTTCTGCGCTGCAAAGGTCAATCTCTACTCGGGCGTACCAACGGTGTAAAGGGATCAAGAGTTTGGTGACAAGTGGTGTCTCCGCGTCGATGTTTACGATTAACGAGGCCTGTCTAGTAGTTGCGGCGCACAGGTAATCCTAGGGTTTGGGATGAGATATTAAAGTGCTTATCCACTCTTGGAAGCCCTTTCAATTTTTTTTAATTATCCAAAATGTGCAATTGAGTAGATCTAAAAAGATTAGAATGACTAATTTGGAGCCAACTCCGCTTTTGTGTGTCACTAGCCCATCACATTAGAATTCTAAAATTCCTAGAGGGTACTGGACGTTGCAATATATAACCACAACACAGAGTAGCGTACGGGACTTACAATAAAAAGTGGCGGTGAACCCAAAGTACAATGATTTGTCGACTCCTCCTTGACGTTGGTTACCATTCGCTCACTCCCGTCTACTGGAAGTCTTCATGTCCGTGATTTGGATGGACAAATGATCCCCTGTTAGAAAGTGACTCGCAAAATAGAGTAGTTTTGGTACTTCTAATCTTGGACCTCTGCAATTGCTTCCTCGATGAGTACAAGAGCTTACCTCTCTTTTTCCTCTTTCTACACTTTGGACGAGGATCAGAATCGCCTATGCTATCTAGTGTATGCATAAGACTAAATGTACATATGCTAAAACAATACTAGACACAAACATGTGTGCACATCAAGAGACACAGAGCATGAGAGAAGGAAAATACTCGCTTTGTGTTTTTAACATTGTTCAACCAATTGCTAATATACGGAATTTTATAGTGTAGGGACCGTAGATGTGTTTCTTGGCCTCCTCCAGACATTATTTGGGGTGTCCTTCAAAAGTCCTAAAACGGCGGGCGTATTAGTGTTTTGTATTCAAATTGGGTTTGTCTAGTACTTTTTGATTGTCTAATCCAATCTAAGTAATAATGATCTTATAAGCACATTAAAAGATATTTTAATTTTTACATTATGACCGTCATAGCTTTCGAAACTAATAATGTTGCGCTGGTAGTTTTTAAATCTACTATGCAAGGGTATTGGTCATAATATTTCAAATCAGCCGTTGCTTACGTATAATATGACGTTGCTGGTTACAATGGACGCTTACAGATTCTACATAATATCGTACTACCTCCAAGCTTCCGAGGGGCCCATATTTGATGGCTTATCACATTATTCTTATTCATGAATTAGGTGAGCTTCACTACTAATTAGCTGTGGCGGAGGCAGGATATTGTAGTTCTATAGATCTTGTTATTAATGACTACAACTATAGTATTGATGACGGTGGAGTACAATGACTTTGAATTTCAAATTCATGTTAGTCGCATGTGTATATAGTGATTTTGGACGTTCACCCTATGTTTGCATGTTCTCTTTATTTGTATCTCGCTTTCTGTATTAGTTTCTTCTACTTCTATGGCCTCCATTCGGGCCGATGGCCATGAGATTCCATTAGTAATTCGTTTAGGAGATGAGGGTTTTGCTGTACTATCGTCTCACCTTCTTCATGTTTGGTTCGGTTTTATACAGTCTAGTATCTACGTTGAAGAAGAGGTCATGTCCGAGTCTGGTTCTTTGAAAGAGTCTATCCACATTCTGGAAATTGTAGTTGACCTCGGTCATGTCTAGCACCTTCGTTCCGGGAGATATCAAGCTTATGGTTTACCATGTAGCGTCACGCTACCTTCCACTCAGATTTTCGTTCGGCACTCAGAACATTCAACTGTGGACATGCCTTTTACCCGTCGTGAATGTGGAAACTCTACTAAGCGCAAGTTGGTGACGAACGCGAATACACCTGTTCAACCCATCCGCATAAAGCAAGAGCATGTGGATCTTGTTGTAGATCTGTCTAGTGAGTCCGAGGGAGAATCACCTAGTCAACCTGTTTGTCAAGCAACGTTTCCAAGTAGAGTCTCCAACGATGTCGTGCAGACAACATCTGATGTATTGTGCGCGCCTTCTCATAGTCCAGCTTTGTCAAGTTACTCTCGACCACCGACTTACCCGAGTTGTCCATCGTCAGTTAGTATCGTTAGATGCTTATGCAAGCTAGCAACACTTCGTAAATCTCGGAACGAGATTGCTGCTTTAAACTACAACTCTCTCAATCTCCAGAAGGTGCAGTACCTTCCTGTTGAGTTCGATGGTGATATAGTCTTTGAGTTGCCCTGTCTTCGTGGTTCATCTTCATCATCCGCTGCTGGGAGTCTACAGGGTATGGATAAGAAATACGATGGACATGCATGGTGTCGAACCATAACCTCAAATATCAGCAACGAAGATGGCCTCAAGTTCATAAAGTCCTCGTGTGCAGGACATCTGATTTGTAACAACTCTGACTGCGACTACTTCAAGAGATCTTTGATGCGGAATGAAACTGAGTGGTGTGGTTATACTCCTAGTCCCTTTCAGATTGGTGGAAACCCTCCAAAGGATTCATGTCTTCTATGCAAGATATGCAAATTTCCTCCGCATTGTGTTAATATATGTGATGCTAGAATATATTACGTTTTTGGCGATACAATGCAGATGACTAGAGCATGCATTCACTTCGGGTTTCATATGCATCTTGTAGCTTCCGGAACTTGTAGAGAGTCAGTAGACACTATTTCTGGCCTCATTGCCGGCGAGGTTACTAAAACACCCTCTGCCACTAACTCTGCAATTGCTCTAGCAACCAGTAAACAATTTCTAGACAACCACCTCATCCATAATGGGGAAGGCCCTAAAGAAATGTTGCGGGGGAACTCGCTTGAGGACGTCATGGATAAGTTTCAGATTCTGAGTTCTCCAAACATCCGAAACGTTATTTCCTCTTTTCGTACTAGCGGGAAAAGCGGGGTTATAGATAGCATCATGAATATGAAACGCAATTTGAGGTTTGAGTATATTCATGACAGTGTCTTTCCTGGACAAGGAAAGGAAAAGGTCTATTTGTTTAAGATGTTGGTAGAAGGTCCAGGCAGTGGAGTGGACTTGGTCACTCGTATGCAACCTGGAGGAGATTTAGAGAATGCATGGCTTATGTTTGACCATGTCAAACGCGTCAAAGATTGGACAACCATGGCTTGCCATGTGTATGATACTGGATGCAGAAAAGTCATGACAATCGCAGTTTGTGACATGCAATCCAAGGACACGGAAGTACAATGCATCATGTGGAAGTTATTGAACGGGGTCATGAGCCGCAATGGGATACAGAATCCAAACTTCAAAGGCTTTATGGCAGATAGTGCACAAGCAAATTGGAATGCTGTGCGTATTGTATAGGGATCAGGGGATTCCAAAGTAGAGATGGAAAATCGTGAGCGAACATGTTTATTGCATTGGAGTACTTCATTGCATCGCCATACGCAGAAGCTCATAAAATCGGACTTTCAACACCAACATATCCGTCTCTGCAAGCAATACAAGGATTCTAAAGCTATGGATGAAGCTGAGACGCGGTATTTGGCGATTCGATCATGGTGGCTATCATCTGGAGCAGCTTCTGAAGATGCTCTAAGGAAACTGGAGTTGTGGCTTGCATTTTGGCACTTTCGATATCGCCAATGGGGCGGATTCATGCAAATGGTATTTCATATTTTTTTTTTAACTTTTTTTCATTTTCATTTTCTTTTTTCATTTTCTATTTCATTTCTTTGAATGTTATTATATATATATTCATATACATATATTTCAATAATTTCCTTTTGGGTCGCATCGAATTATACTATGTATTGATTTGTTTGATCAACTCAAGTAGTGGTTGCCCTTCCCTCGGCGCCGAGGGGACTCTACAGTGCTTAGTAGCTACTTGAAAACTAGTAAAGGACATTCTCATTTGTAATATTTATGAATTGCAATTTTTAATGATGGTCTTGCATCTTATTCTTTGTTTTACTGATTCCTAGATATACGCTTGGTAGTGGTTGACCTTCCCCTCGGCGCCGAGGGGACTCTACGCAGATTATGCAACAGTGCAAAAACTACTTCATTACTTGCTTATTAGTAATTTTTCTAGATTGAATGTTTTAGTGACTATCTTGCATTTTATTCTTTATCTTGCTTCTTCTAGGATTTAAGCGTTGAAGAGATGGCGGACATGCCATCATGCAATTTATCCGAAACAGTCCATAACAGATAGTTGCAGCAATCCGGTAATCGAGGTAATGATCTATTTGCCGCCACTTCGGATGATTGCATTCGAGCCTTCATGCAGATGACAAATTATCGTGCTTTCCTTAAAGGCAATATATCGAGATCAGGGCCATCTAAAGAAGAGTTAAAGTTAAGAGGTGCTAGACGTAGCGGAGACCCGAAGAAGATTGCCGAAGCTTTGAATGACCTTCCCGGAGCAGGTGATGTCGGAACACGCATTCCGCATTTGGAAGGTGAAGAGATTTTTGGTACGAGTATGCGCGAGCTTAACCTCCCAATTGGATCGGATGATTACTCCCATCGTCCAGACAAGGTGAACTTCTCACAGCCACGTGTCCAAACACGATCTACACATACGCCCACAGTGGTGTCCAATGAACACTTAGTGGCTGGTATTGCGCATGTACCACACGTTACGACAGCAATGGAGAGTGACTGTGATACTTCACATTGGCACATTGCAAGAATTTCGCACAAGTCTGCTTGCAAATGTCACGCCCAACAAAGGGGTTCCAACATTCGTTGTGTTGCCAAAATTGCAAAGGGATCTAAAGGCACTCCAACTCCGACGTATCGTGGTAGAAAAAAACAGTATGGTGGAAATAAGGAGATCATCACCGACTTCTGGTTCTGCCCAGATGATATTAAACGATGTGTACGAGGCTCTAAACGTGGTTGGGTAATTGACTGGCCTCAAGTACCAGATGTCTGGCCTATATTAACAGGTACTAGTTTGACTCGCCAAGAGACACTGCTACTGCAAGAGGCTGGCTTTCAACTTCAACAGCGACCACCTATGTCACCTCAACGTTTGTTCACAATGTCCAATGTTTTCCATGCAATCCTTTATGATCAACCTAGTCCTTTGCATGCGGACACATACCCAACAACTCGAAGAAGCAAGCCTATTCGACATATTGCGAATGCTCCTACTACAGAGCATCGCAATAAATGGGAGAGTGCTGGTAATGTCAAAGGATCCATCTTGGAAGTAACTATGCTCCCCTTTCCAGGACTTGGAGCTATAATTTCTCTTCAATCCGGAACCGAGCCTACACAGAAGATTTATCGTATCACACTTGGCATGTACTCAGAGTGTAATTGTCCTGATTTTGTAGACATGGCCGTCTCAGCAATTGGTGGGCGGCAGCAATACGTTAATTGCAAACATCTGTACTACTTATTTCGTTACTTCTGCAAGATGAATCCCGAAAATGATAAGTTCATACATTCTCCAAGCTTCAGCTTCAACGAAGTGAAACTCCTTCTTAGTAGGGCTGGTATCATCAAGGTGGCAAATGAGAATCTTCCAAATGTTTAGAGAACGGAAAATGTCAAAGTGATAGACATATGAGATTGAAAGATTATAGACTGAAGTTAATTTTATAGCTTTAGAATTATCAGTTTGTATTTGGATGAGTACTCTAGTTTTACGAAGTATTCAATACAAACTGTCTTCAGATCCGACTTGCATTTTATGCTCTACAGTTGTTTGCCTTCAAATTATTTACTTTTCATCCTTCAGCTAATTTGTAAAATTAGTGTCACCCTGCAAATAAAAAATAATGACGGTAATATGTCCACGGTAATATGTCCACGGTCATAGGTCCACGGTAATAGGTCCATGCTAAGAAGTTCAAAATTTCTAATAGAAATAGAAATTATTTTCAATATTGTTATGATATTGTTAACTTTTTGAAATATGACTGACTTCCCTAAGGTATTTTTTAAATTCAGACCTCTATGCTCACATATTCCCCGCTCACCGCTCGTATGCTCACGCTCGCAAGCTCACAGTCTAGCACCGTTGCTTTAGGGGTTAATGATACACTTGATTGTAACCTTGTAAAGCCTCAATGTAAGCGTAGGGTCAATTTTTACTTTGCTTATAACAGTGTAAGTTGCAATTTGAAAAATTCATATTTTTTACATATGACATCCAAAAATTAAATTACAACATACATAGAAATTTTCTCCTATTGAACAAATAGTTTAAACCAAATTTAAGGCATTCATGCCAAATTTAACTATTTTTGGACTTTGGAACAGTCCAGAAATAAAAAAATTGTGAAAATCCCCAGTTGTTTCCTTGTGCATCTGGAGCCCTCCCATTTCCTACGTATTTGGAGATTTCCACAAACCAAGTGCTATGGCGTTTGAAACACTACATACTATGCATCCATAAATATACTAGTTTGGGATCACTATACATCCAAGAAGGTTCCAGATGACGCGCACTAGAAGAGAATCTAGCTCCCCTCGAAGCACTTTATGAATAATTGCACAATAGCCTCCTAAGGCCTAACAATGTCAAAAAACAACCTTGCTTTTCAAGTGTTATAAATCTAAATGTGACTAAGGTATGAAAATTTCAACCATATGATCTTGTAGTGTGCATGTTGTAGATGGTGTCAATCAAATTTGAGGTCATTTGACCATATAGATTGAAAGATTATAATGTTCTAGTGTTGAAAAAAGATGCTGAAATTTTCCTAATACACATTTGGAGGTGAAATTCGATTTCTAAACCTACTCAAATGAAAAAACATTGACCTACAAAGTGATTCAAAACCAAAAGACAAACACTTTGGTGGGAAAAAAAAATCATTCAATGGACTTATTGTGCTTGCAAAATTGTTTTGAAATGTTAAAACATAGAGAAAAAAGTAGCAAAAAAACACATCTATGGCTGAACCTACCTCTACTAAAATGCTTCTCAGTCAATCATAAATCCTTCTATTGATGTGAACTTTTTACCACAATAACTAGATTAGTATGTGCAACTTTCCCAACAAAAATTATTGAAACCAAACCGTTTCTGAAGACGTTATAAGCCGCCGAAGTTCACTGTAATACAAAAATGTCTGGATTTTGAACTTCGAATTGCTCCCAAGCTCTCAAAATAACTTGGATTGACATGAAAATTTTACCACAATAAGTAGACTTTATGGGGAACAAAACCCAACAAATTTTTATTGAAAACCAATATTTGATGAAAAAGATACAAGCCCCCGAAGTTGCAGCCATCTCAATGCAAAATGGTGAAGTCAAATTGAACCTGCGAACTTCAAATGGCTTTCAAAAACTCAATACATCTTGGATAGATCTGAAAATTTTACCACGAAAAATAGACTAGTATGCAAAACTTTACCAACAAATTTGATTGAATTTGGACATTAAATGCAAAAGCTATAGCACTTTGAAATTGACTGCTAGACTGTGTGAAGACACTTTTGATCCCCTTGGGCGGTGAGGGGTTAATACCCCTTCATTGAATCATTGTAGATAGATTAGCTGGCTTACACGTACAGTATGCTGTTGGAATGGGAATTTTCTAAATTGGCAGTATGAGTGATGTGAGCAAGTACGTTTGAAGTTATGGGCAAAGTTGTCTGTGATGTCACAGATGACAGATCCTTGATGAAGGCTGCGACGACCTCTCTGTTCACGAAATACCGACTGATTTCTAAGTACTCCACAGGCAGTACATTCCTGAAGTATTCTCATCCAGGAATACTGAGGTACCTACACTTAAAATGGCATGAAAAATCTCTGTGGAAAAACCAATATGCTCTAGAAAATGAACAACAATTTTTGCACATTGGTGAAGGACGTATGAATCAAAACGCAAGTGGTTCCATAATTTTTGGAAGCATTCTGAATTAGTTACAAATTTTCAAAGATGCAAGGTGTAGGATGCTAAAAGTGTCATGTAGGTGATGCCAAAATGCATTTGATGCACATGGAGAAATGACACTACATGTCATAGAGAAGAAGTTAAAACAAGAGAAAGTGTACCCAAAATTGACCACTTGTGAGGTTGTCACCTCCACAGTACTGTAAATAGAGTTGCACACTACTCAAGATGACCACCAACTCCACCTTACACTTGTCCTTGTCACGTGCACCATTTTGGGTATCCTCCCTATTCAGTTTCCCTTCAAAAATAGGGATCGATTTTGAAGAGTGGTCCATTTTAGGTGTAGTTACTGTACTGTACAGTATTCTCTAATTACCTTGGCAGAATATTATTGCACACAAATCAAATTTTTAAGATTCAAAGTCTTCTCTTTCGAAGCGCATCGCACAATCACCAAGCCCTGGCCTTGGCATACAAACTGTAGGTGTTCAGAATGAAGACTGCCTGTACAATAACGTTCAGTCTAAGGCCCCAAAGACACGCATGAATCTAGAAATCAGCTTCTCAGCACAAGTCCGGTTGGCACGGCTGCTGTGAATGTAAGGAGAGAGAAAATACAACCGGAAAGGACCAACATTACATGAGACGAGAAGGATATCATGTTCTGCATCAATCAATGCACTTATTAACGCTGTATCAAAGGAAAATGATCGTCAAATTCGAAATACAATAAAATGTTTTGGTCACTTGTGGACACCAAGAAATGTGAAGGAGCAGGAGGAGAGTCAAGAGGTGTGACTTAACCTACACTTTACAGGCTCCCTAAAGAGATCTGACTATGAATTCAAACCTTTTTTCTACTCTGTGTTTTTGGTGTTGATCCCCGGGTCAAGTTCACCCAGTGTTAGTCTACATGTGTCAAGCTGCACAGAGAATTCATCATCAAATACTTGACTAAACTACAAACACCAGGGCTTCGGGACACAGAAAAAGGTCACAACTTGTGTGAGCTCCGCCATGAAATCCTCCCTAGCAACGGCACATTGGTGTCGTTCACACCATCTGCAGCACTTTGAAACAAGTGCAGGTCCCGTGATCCCATGTACAAATGGGTGCATCTAGGGTAAACACTTCAAATGTCCTGCAGCATCGACAGACCTCGGTGCAGAAATCTGCAAGGGCCAGATGATGAAGCCACAATTTCTTCAGATGTTGTTATGCCGTCCTTCGAGATGTTCTACTTGGCCTTCAATAGAGCGCAGTCTCCCTCCCTAAGGCTGAATATCTTGAGTTTCTGCAACACCGCCATTTCCAAACTTGGTGCAGCAGCCGAGAAGAAAGGCTACAAAAGAGAGGCTCCAGAAGTCCTATCCCAATGCGAATTTCTGATGTAGTTGAATCCAAAGCTTTTGACAAACAGATGCGAGTGCATTTGACAAAATGCCAATCCATAACTTGGAGAAAGAATGTGAGTACAGACTATCCTCATGGGATACTCTTGCGTCCCCCACGGCTACTGAAAGTTTCGCTCCGTGAAAGCCCAGCGCGCTGCCACAGCTGCCCTTTGGGCTTCGCAGGCGCCCCAAGCTCAATGCTCCTCCTCAAGATCTGACGCATGGCTTGGGCCAAATCAGCAGCCGGATCTTGCCGCGTGAACGTGTTGAACTTGAAGCAAATCTTCATGTGCGCAATGAGAGCGTCCTCCATGGAAGTCTCGGAACCCATGCGCATCCGCTCCTCGTTCACAGCCTCCCCGCACAGCCCACACACGAGCTTCCCACAGAAAGTGGCCTTCATGCGAGAGACGTAGCCGGGGGTGCACTCTTCAAGCAAGCCACAGCACTCGCACTTGGCCATGTACTCCTGCTCCTCCTCGGGCTCCTCCTTCACAGAGAAAGTGATCTTGGACAGACTCTCCACGATCTCGCTGATGTCGTCCGGCGTCTTCCGCAAGTGGTGGTCCTTGAAGCTCTGGGACTTGACGAAGCTCTTGGGGCGCACGAAAGTGCAGACCGGGCTCATGGTCATGAGCTCCACCTGAGCGGTACCCATGGTGCGACGGGGATTAAATCTTGAGGAGGACCTGAGCGGAGATGCCTCGGTGTCTCCTGAACGAGACTTGAAGGTAGCTATGTCTCCGTCCTTGGTGAAAGTTTCTGCTGCGAAAAAACACGCCAACCAACAACAAAAACACTCAAAAAACGGTACCAAGAACAAAACCCAAGCAAGGAACCCTAACCCTTCGCCGCTTCAGATTGTCCACCAGTACACTCAAACCTCATTCATTGAATGTGTGACACAAGTACAACAGTGAATGATAGTGTGGCTAGAGTACACGCCGATGTATACTACAACGTCCTTTCAGAGAAAAGAATTTGAGTGTAACTCAGCGAAGGAAGCGGAATACAAATCCACATTGGTCAGGCTCTTACATTCAGTCTTTTCTCCAAATTGTGTGCAGCTTACGGCCGAAGCTCACTCCCTTATTCTTGCCACGTAACCGACACAGCTGCGACAACACGTGAGAGCTCTGGCCCGAAATTACACAAGACCGCCTACGAGCATCTCTTAACCGTGCGTCTGTCGGTGCTCCCCCGCCATCACCGACTCATTCCTGCAACACCAACGCACCGACACCATAAACCACAGAGACCACAAAATCCCCGACGATTCCGCGACTCTCATCCTCCACCCAAACACTCAAAGAAATACATCAAAACCCCATCGGCTCTCCACCAACCCATTGCTACTTCACCACATCCAAGAACCCCAAGACAAGTCACAAACGCAAACCTCATCAGAAACCAATACACAAAATCTAAACCCTTAGTATTACAACACAAGCTGCAAAAACACAAGCATGAACCGCCACACATACATGGAAATTCCGGCGAGTCTCTCCGAGACTCCACCAATCCATTCCGTCATGACCACACACAGGACCCCATTACAAATTCCATAAACACCGTATCCATCAAACTTACAAGCCAACATTAAAAAGCCAAAGGAATAGATGTTTTAACAGGATAAGGGGTGAATGCTTAGTTGCTTACGTCGTCGGCGAGCGCACACCAGTCCGGCGGAGCAAGCACCGCGACAACAACCCCACTACAGGCTGGGCACCAACGTTCCAAAGTGCAAATCCTGGCAGGGCGCTGCCACTCACATGGGCGCGCAGGCGCGCAGGCGCGCAGGCTAAATGCAGTGACAGCGCCGAACGCGCCTGCAGTGCCTCCACTCCCATCCACCATAGCCAGTCCCACCACGAACCACCAATCCATGGCCGGGATCGCTTGCATCACGGTGAATACGACCAGTGCGGCGCGATCACTGGGGCTCAGGCATCAGGAGACAAAACTGGAAACAAATTCTTAGAGCTGTTGGCATACGAATTTGGGCCATATATAGAGAAACAACTAAATTTAGCGAGCTTCTCGAGGCGAAATCACCCGCAATCCGGTAGCGAAGGTTGCTAAATTCGGTGCAAGGGGCCTGTTTTAGGGCTGTGGCTTTTGAAGTTTGCGCCTTGGGATCGACGTGGCCGGGTTGAGAGCTCTTCCCTCCATGATTTTTTTTCTTATGATGGGTGGAACTTGCTGGCTGAGCGGGGGAGACGGGGAGTGATGACTGCCCGGCCTCTTCCCTCCCATCGTCTGGAGTTTTGAGCGGAGTTTTACTGGTGCATTTTTTTGTGGAATTTTTTTGAAAATGGGCCTGGATTTACTCGGATTTGTCCTGCCTCGGGTGTTGCTCCGGGAGGCAAACTCGAATTGTGAACGCCATGCACTTGACCGACGTGGGTCGTGGTCGCTTGATTTTATTATGGCCGGTGACCCCCTCGTTGCCCCAACCAAGGATAATTTTAAAAAAAATTCCCCTATTTTGTGCTGCGTTTACTGATATTTCTTCACCTCTCCTGTCTAATTTGGGGCCTCTCACTGCAAATATGAATTCAGAATATTTTTTAAAAAAAGAGTATGTTGCAAATAAAAAATTTCAGTGTTTGTCCCAGTGGGACAATGAGGGGGTCGATTCACCCTAGCCCCTTACTTATATATATTAGCACCTATTAATCCCTAATGACCCCAAGGCAACAAGGTGTACTGTCAAAATGGGACAAACTAATGATAAGAACTTTAGCAATTTGTTAGCTCGTTTTTTCTTGAGATTGGATAGAATGTAACCCATAGGATCTTGAATTTCACATTGAGAGTGAGCACCTCAACAAAATTTAAATTATTTTATCATACAATTTAATAGATATTTAAGTTTGAAGTTTAATTTGGGGCAATGAAAAATAGGGCATTACACTTTGAAGGAGCATATTTTAGTATGAATATTTTGAAATGATAATCTTTTTGTCCTCGATGAAAGACAAGAGAGTTGAGAATGCTCATCTAAAATTTCACAATGTATCAAGCATTTTTCAATTCACACTATACATCAAAACTAGCATCCTAATGTTATGTTTGATGTCCAAAAAATTTGATGTCCAATTTTTAGACGTAAAAAAATCCACGGGTTTCTTATAGTGTCATAGTGAAACTTGCAATGCACAGTGGTCACTGAAATGGAAATAGTGTTTGTAAGAAAATAAGAATGGGACACTTGTCTTCTCTCCTTGAACTCATTGGATATGCCATTTTTGAGGTAGGCAACAATTGCATTGATTTTTCAGTCCATGACCAAACCAACCCCAAAAAAATCAGTTGTAAACTATATTTCACCACTCAACTTTTAAAAATTCAATAAGGTAGAGTTTAACTCGGAATTTGATGAAACTATTGTCACTAGATTTATAACACAATCTATTACTTATAATGATTTTTATTTTTTATAAATTCAAAATTTGAGATTGGGAAGCTCAAAAAAGAGTCATGGTCACTTGGGTCATTAGAGGTTTAATCCTTTTTCCTAATATCATGGGAAAAAAGTTCTATGAATGTTTTTACTAATGATCTCTAACAACTAGGGCTTAAGACTAAAGAATTCATAATAGTCATTTGAGAAGACCAAGAGTCTATTTAACAAAAAAAACATGGAGCTACAATATGAGGAATTTGAGCTATAATAGTGCGACTTGTAGAAAATATCAAACAATTGAGTACAAAGAGAAAAAGTGTAAACTAGCTCAAATTCCTTCATTGTTGCTTACAAGTTGAAGTCTTTTCAATTGCATTTATAAAGGTGACCAACAATGATTTTAAGGAATACTTTATATTATGGTACAAAAGAGCATTGGTCAAAAAATATAGAAAAATGGAACAATATGATTGGAAATTTTTTTGTTCTTCATCAAATTGGATTTATACTATGGCCAAGATTTGTTGGATTGAGAATTTCAGGTATGGATGAAAAAATGACATGGTTGCCTATGTGGCAACACTTTTTGCAAGGAGAATTCTAGAGATGTCAAGTTTTTTAGGCGGCCTCACCCTCCAAACAAGAAACTTGGCCTTCACAGACTTCCAAATTCATTTATTGTCTTTTCATAGTAGCATATTCAAACTGTACAATTGAGGGCTTCTTTTATTTCAAGTAGAATTAGTTGGCTCTTTGCCTCTTCTTCTTTCACATTGTAAAATTATCCTCTTGGTGAAGTTCAATGACTTCAATTTGTGAAGTTGTTTAGAAGACTTATCTATTTGGTGTTTATACTACAATCGATAAGAAGTCTTATGGTACGAGACTTCTTATGGTATTATTTTATTATCCTTTTATCTTCTTTAGCATCCCTCCAGTTGCCTCAAATAACCGTGCTTTGGCCAAAACTTTTTGAATGACCAGTATATTTCTCCACCATAGTATAAAACAACCTTAAGAATAGAAATTTGCTATCTATTTGCACATGCGGAAAATGAGAGGACTCGCTACCATGGTAGGCTATCTTCTCCAAAAGAGGGGTGTAGCTTTGATTCTTGCTTGTGGAATTGACAATAAATGTGTATATACATTGGTTATTCTATGTGTTAGAATATACAACTATACGTTCCAATGCATTTCCGGTGCATTTTGTTGATAAAATTTTAACTTTCTTTTCCACTTTTGCCTCATTAGAGATGAATGTATTTGATTATTAAATAGAATAAATTATATCTTTTTAGACTAATTGTGCATCTTTAAACTCATATGCACCTCTAATATTCAATATGATTGGAAGATGAATACAACTAAGGTTGGAAGATGAAAACAAGGATCATCTCTAATATTACTTTGTTCTTTTACTCTTACCTCTATTGACTTCATAATTCAAAAATTTTGCTTGAATCTTTTAGGATAAATGTTAGTCATCCTAATGTATATGTGAAGCTTTGTTTCAATTCATTTCAATAAATATTGCAAAAATTAGAAGGATTTTTTTTATTCAAATGTCAAACTGAGCAACAAAATATATATTTAAAAAATATATTAATTATTTTTTATAGATTTTGTAGATTGATACCTACACAAAAATATTTGAACCATTCAATTTCAAATAATAAAGTGAAAGTTATGCCAAGTTTTATTTTATAGGCAATGATTCAATGATTCCAATGAAGGTAGAAAAAAACATATAATGTCATAATTTGCACTCAATATTGAAAGTTTTCAAATAAAAAAAATAAAAGGATACCAATTTTTTACTAAATATTTTCACTTTTGAATTAACATCTCTCAATTTTTTATCTTAGCAATTTAGTTTTTCTTTCATTCAAATACTATCTTTTGCTTTATAATATTTTTAGAGATGAAAAGGAAAGATTTTTGTTAAATTTTTTAATATAATTTTTTTTTAAAACCATTTTCAACATATAGACTATAATGCAGAAGTTATAGGACATATTTGATTTTTTTCTAAAAATGATGAAAGACAAAAATTTACCTTTTGGAAGGACTAAAAAGTCTACATTTCAAAATTTGGGCACATTGAACTTGTAATTGTTGGGGATATTCACTAAAAAGTTTAGGAACAATGTATGTAACAAGTTAACTATAGGATCCTATAGTTGGATATGCCAAAAAATAAATATAGATGAAAATTTTAGCCTTATGTTGGAGGCGAGTATTTCTCGGAGTATTTTGAAGCAATTTTAGGCCTCTACACATGAAAGAACTTTAGGGGTTCGACTCATTACTCATATAGGAATTGAAATCTTCAATCAAATCAAACATTGGATGATAGGATGAGCACAACAACAAATATAGCAGTTAAAGAATGACAAAAAGGATAATTAGGGACAAGATGAAAAATTATTTTTCATTAAAATAATTATATTCAACTCTCTCAATCTTCTTCTTTTGGTTACAAGTTAGATTAAATATTTCTTTCAAATAATTCAAATTTAACCTTAAAAAAACATTTTATGTCTAATGTGGTCAAACTTCATTAGATTTCTACATCAAAATACACAATTCAAATATTTGACATTTTTCACATGTAGTAATGTATTGTAGTGTGACATGACTTTTGTCTTTGCAATGGCGAAAACATAAGTTTTCGGTTTTGTAGTCTCAAAGTGGTTCAAATACACTTATATGAAGTAAAAATGATTTTGGTTTTGTAGTCTTATATTATTTCAAAGTTTGTCATTTCTTCATTGTGAACAAAATGTCATGTCTTTTTAAATTTAAGAGAATCATAAGAGCAGAAATAAATATAATTATTTTAATTTTATTTACAATTTGAAAAGATGCTTCATTAGTGGATGAATAGTAAATATTCTATATGGACAATGGATCTATTAAAAGCATTTTGATATTTGTAAATATATGAATGCCAAATGGTGTGATTCATATGTTGCGCCAACTCTTGCTAATTTAAGCAAGTGCCAAAAGGTTGCACACTTTTACATACTACTTTTACATATTATTGTAGTCATCTTGGCTATCAATTATAAACCTTTCCAACACTAGCTATAGTTTTTGACAAAATTCTTATTTTATTTTTTACAAATTTTGCTATTTATTTCTTAATTTCTTTATAAAAATTTAATTTTGTCATTAATGAATAAATAAATAAATAAATAAATAAATAAATAAATAAATAAATAAATAAATAAATAAATAAATAAATAAATAAATAAATAAATAAATAAATAAATAAATAAATAAATAAATAAATAAATAAATAAATAAATAAATAAATAAATAAATAAATAAATAAATAAATAAATAAATAAATAAATAAATAAATAAATAAATAAATAAATAAATAAATAAATAAATAAATAAATAAATAAATAAATAAATAAATAAATAAATAAATAAATAAATAAATAAATAAATAAATAAATAAATAAATAAATAAATAAATAAATAAATAAATAAATAAATAAATAAATAAATAAATAAATAAATAAATAAATAAATAAATAAATAAATAAATAAATAAATAAATAAATAAATAAATAAATAAATAAATAAATAAATAAATAAATAAATAAATAAATAAATAAATAAATAAATAAATAATCCATGTCATGCTATGGTATGTCTAAAGTTTAATCTCACTTTTTTATATTTAAAAATATGATATTGAATTTTATATTTTTTATCCAAAAATATTCTTTGTAAAAATCATATTAATAATTGCATAAATATTTAAAATAGTATTAAATTTTAAAAAAAAATGGAAATAACAGTGACAAATATCATAGTATAATTAATACACCAAAAAAAATTTGATAGATAAAGTTCAAAAGTGGCATATTTTAGGCTTTTAAGATGCTATCTTCAAAATGTCACAAAAATTATAATTTTAAATTTTGAAAAAAAAAAAATAGAAAAAAAAAATAGATTGTTGGAGCTATATATTTTAATTAAGCTTCAAAACATCTAAAATCAAGAACTACATGAAATTTCAAGGTTTTGACTTTCAAAATGCCCTTGGAGCTTGCAATGTCCTTCAAAGATTAAATATAATTTTGGATTTGCACAATTGCTAGTCTCAATGTCTTAAACTTTAGTTTAGTTCATTTCTTGTGCAACTTTCAAAGTTGGATGAACTTATTATCAACTTCCAAGTGTTGCATCCATTATTCTATATTTTGATTTGATTTGATTTAAATTAATCCCTAAATATCTAAGGTTTTTTTTAGATTTTTTTGGAGCTTTCATTTGAAAAAATTAAAAATTAAAGCTTAGATAGGTTTATTTGAAGTCAATTTTGAGCAGATGAAAGTGAAATTCTTACCAAAGATGCACGTTTCAATAAACTTTTCAAGGTTTTAGTTTATTTTTCAATTGTGTGCTTGAGTCAAAAATTATGGGTTCGAAAGTCTATATGAAGCTTTGGACAACATGCATAGAGAAAGCAAGCAATAGGGCAAGCAGTCAAGCAAATTTTGAATTTCTTTTCATTTTTTTTTAACGCTTATGTCTTGCAATTTATGAAGCTAGATGGCCTAAAATGTTTTTTACACAGCCTCATAGAAGTATAGGAAAATAGTGAATGGTCAAAAATGAAAAAAATATATTTTCCAAATTTTTCTCAATGTATTAAAAATGACAAGTTTATAACTATTTTATAACTATTAATTAGCACAACAAAATTGTCCCATAATAATGCTAAATTTAGTGTTATTTGTTTCATATTGTATGCAAAACAATAAATAGAATTTAAAACTTGAATTGGATCCTTATTATTACTACACTCAATTCAAGCTCCAATACACATTAGCTCCAAAACCTTCAAAAATTATTGTCATATAGTCTTGCATGTAGTATGAAGTTCTACATTGAAAAAGACACATGTATCCAATGTTTATTCTATATTTCACCAATCCATTGTCCTAGATTATACAACAATTTGTACATTTGCAATAAAACAATAATTGTGGCAAGATCTAAACAAATTTGTATTTGAAAGACTTTAATATAAAAAATTTGATAGAAATCATTACAACCTAACCTTCAACGGAACCTAGACTTCAATAAAACATGAAGATGTTATAAGAAACCTAATATCATTTAAAAAAATATGCCAAATAGATTACATGATTTACTATACCTCTTCTTCTGCAAATGTTACATTCACCAACAAATACCAAACTCATGGAAGTTTAACGCCACTATTTTTTTATAACCACATTTTATAGGACCCCACAATTTACCTTACATACAATCACAATAGCAACTCTTTGTGGATAAAAAGACATTAAATCTTTCTAGCTTTAGTTTTTTGCACTATAGATTTTTATGTTAAATTATATTAAATTGAAAAACTGAATTTAGAGTCTTGGAAAAACAATTGTGAGAAAAAACTTTCTTTTCATCCTTTAAAAATTTGTTAAATAGGCTAGAGATGGAAATAAAAACTAAATCATTGATATTTATAAGATGGAATAAAAATATGAAAATTCCAACAATAAAATTGTTCTAGCAAGCAAAATCCCCCTGCGGAACTTTTTTGAGATTTTTTTTTTAATTTGTTAAAATTGAATTAAGAAACAAAACAATTACATTGCATTTTCATAAAGATGTTCTAAATGTCCGCAACACAAAATGTTCTATAATTTTTTCTTCACTTACCCAAATAGAATGAGTCAAGGATTTCCAAATAGAAAAAACATATTTAATGAGAAAAAAATTTGAAAAATATATTTCAAGTTTTTGTGAATTGTTTATATTGCTTGTACTCAATTATTTTTAGATTTGGTTGTATAACTTTTGTTCTTGGGTACATACTAAACCAAAAATTATACTTCTTGAAAGCTTATCTATTATATTAATATTTTTCTTTTAATTAAAATCATGGCAAACTGAATTGAAATCATATGAGCTTACCTAAATTTCCATTTCCCCCACGGGGACTTTGGAACTTTAGGAATTAACCTATTAAAACACCTCACTTTCCAAAATAATCATCTCAATAAAATTATATATATTAAATTCAAATGTAAATATCTTCAAATCTCATACTTTCTTACTCACAGTACCAAATGTCAAAGTGCACAAAAATGTAAGGAAAAAATAGCATTGCCAGTGCCCTAGCAATTGTAAAAAACAACATCTACTTTCAACAAAATATAGACAAACACATTCAATACCATTCTATTTTCATAAAAAAGATTGGTTTTTACTTGAATGTATGCCATATAAAGGACCAATTTAATTTTTATAAGCCTATATACAAAATAAAGAAGATGAAGAGAACATGTACATGGCATATAAATTCTCCAGTATTAATAAATGGATAGAAAACCAAAACATACACAATAAACTATCAAATAAATTTTGGAAAATCCAATTATCTTAGTAAAAAATAACAGACCTCCTCAATTTTTTTAATGTAATTTCTTGCAATTGAAAATTTGTATTTTCAAGTTCATACTATTTTGGATTTTAAGGAATTTTTGTATGCAATTGTGAAGTTCAAAAATTTTAGATTAGATATTTAAGGTTTTGAGTGTTTTTTATTTTTTATTTTATACATATTGTGAGTGTAGATTGTTTTTTAATTTGATGTTGAAGATCATATATTATTTGTGGAAAAAAAGAGTATATATATTAATGCTTTTTTGTTGGAAAATATTAAAATTTCAATATAAAGTAGTACAAATGGAGCATTTCTATCACCTCAAGTATATGATGGAACTTTATGTATTATAGTGTGCAACTTGACTTAAACCAACAATAGTTATGACACTAGGAGCACGATGATCAAAATATCCCATCCTACAAAATACTATGTGATAAATTAAAATTATCCAAGCATGCAATTAATCAAATACTAAATACTGTAATTAACATTGCAATCTAGTACTCCACCTATATGTTACTACACAAATGAAGACTCAAAAACACATTAGACCTTATCATATATGCTAAACTTATTTGACGCACCTTGAACAAAATAAATAACATTTATAAAACATATTATTCATCAAAATGTCCTAACATGTAATTAAAATTTAAAAAATGATTATTTGGTTTGTTTGAGTTTGAGTATTTTCAATTTTTACAGAGGTATATAAGGCAGGATGAACTTTGTTGTCCTTTTGGTCATAGCATATACTTAGAATGATTGGATCCGCATTTGCAAGGCAACTGTCACAACAAATCAAAGTTGTTACTCAGGTGGTTATTGCCTCTTTTAAGGTGATAGTATAAAATTATGTACAAGTCTAATGGTAGGGTAGTTAGGGAATAATATTTGTACATGTGGCATGTAGCCATTGGACAAAAATCATTTCCAATTCCCTACATTGAAACACTCAATCTTGGTATTGACTTCTTTCCTCTTCAATTCTTTTTTTCTTGCCCAGCAAAACCTAAATTACATTAAGAATTTCAATTCCACAAAAAATACAACAACAACAATTTAATGAAAGATTATAATTTATTCTTCGTAGTCTTGCAAACATCACTTTAGACACCCTACTATACTACTTCAATCAAAGGACAATAAATATGTAATCAACACTTCCATCTTCAAAGTGCAAGTGTTGTTTTTTAAATGCAAGTTATCAATCATACTTCTTTGTGTCTTCAAATGCAAGTGTCTTTTTTGAGGTCAGTCGGTCTGTCAAGTACCAAATTTTATCTATCAAAAACTACACAAAACTGTCATTTTTGCTGCGTTCGTTCAAGAAAATAAATAAAATATATATCTTTGAATCTAACCATAGAATCTTGTACTTTACTTGTCTAAGATCATGTGACAAAAATTTCATGGAGTTTGACCATACATATTAGAAGATATTTGCATTCAAAGTTGAAAAAAAAAGTTTTTTTGAACACTAGCATGCAATTTCAGATGACTTTGACTGCCCTTTGTGGAATTATTTTGCACTATAGACTTTGAATTAAAAAATTTTGTATTGAATAATTAAGTTGAAAGTCTAGGAAAAAAAATCTAGAAGAAAAATGATTGTTTTTCATTCTGTAAAAAATTGTCAAGTAGAAGTAGGTCCAAGATTGAAAGAAAAATTAAATCATTAATAGCTCTAAGATAGGATTGAAACACAATAATTCCAATGGTGAGATTGTTCTAGTAATCAAACTTAACCTTATCCAAAAAAATTTGAAAAATTTGAAAAATTGCATTTAGAAATGAATCCTTTAAGTTATTTTTTTAAGAAAATGCCTAGATTGCCCAAAAAACAAGATTGTTCATAACTTCACATCACTAATCCAAATGGAATGAATCAAAACTTCACATATAGACATAAATATGATCTATAAGGAAAAAAAAAATTTAATTTTAATTTCAGTTTTTTGTAGATTTTTTTTCTGCCCAGTAATATGAAAATTATGTTTCAGATGGCATAACTTTTGCTCCTGGTCACCAATTGAAATAAAAATTATATTCCCACAAAGTTAAAAAGTTTGTCTATCTAATGAGAAAGTTTCAAAAATTTTCATAAAAAATTGAGGTTTTCGGAACCTGCCCAAAATCCATTTTGTCCCTCGAGGGGACAATGGTCCTTTAGGGATTAAAGAGCCTAGTTGATGTCTTGTTGTAAGAGTGCAATGACTTTCAATTGTGCACCCAAGCTAGCATTCCAACTGTTGAGAATTATGCACAAAGGAAAACAATGTTTGATGGAATCTACGTCAAATTGGATACTTGTGCAATGATCTTGGAACTTTGCATGTGAAGCCCTCAGTCTTCGCATGTTGCTATCAATTTAACATTCATAGATAAGAAGATTAATTGAGGTAGCTTCACTATTAACTTTTCAATCGGTTGTCATTAACAAACTTATCTCCAAGAATTTCTTTCAAACATTGCTAGTGTAAGTGATAAGTTGGTGTAATTATACAAGTCTCAGAGTCTGGATACCCAAACAAGAAGCATCATATTGAGGAAATTGACGAATGACTTCGCATCTATGTCAAGGTAAATGCAATTTGCCAAGTTTCAAGCTCTTCATAAAGAATATCAAAATCAAATTTAGCTATCATGTAATTTTACACTACCACAAATTGTTGCATTTGATCTAAACAATGTCATGACTATTGATTGTCTTCTCCGTCAACGTCTTCACAACATGAGCGGGTTTCAATACAATTAGTGTGACCTTCACTTCAATTTTGAAAGGCATCTACTAACGACTTTTTCAAGTCAAATCGCACAACAACAGGGTTCTTGTTTTCTTTTCAAATCGCACAGTTGTTGATTTTTCATAGGAGAGGGTATTGTTTTCTTTTCAAATCACACGGTTGTTGATTTTTCATAGGAGAGGGTATTGTTTTCTGTTCAAATCGCATGGTTGTTGATATTTTTCAATTTTTTTTTTCAAAGTGGGGTTGCTTGTCTCTTTTCAAAAGATAGTAGGTGGTAAAAAAAACAACATATAACTTCCTATTTTTGTCACTCAGGGGGACAATTTTCAACCATTTGGATTTTAATGAATTCTATAACGATTGCAATTGTAATTCAAAAGTGGCCCTTTAAATTGTGGAATAATGAATCTTTAGCCATGCGTCTAAACTATATAGTGGTGTTCCTTGAAGTTAGAAAACAATGACTTTTCAACCCAATTCCAACCCTTTCAATTTCTATTTCTATACTCAAAATTCAATCCTTTCACTAGATTAAAATACAACAAGGCATAATTGAGATTGGGGAAAATTTTGGATTATATACTTTAGTCTTGTTGTCACTCAAGCTAGCTCATATGGGCTACATATGGGACCCCAAATGAACATACTATCAATTCATGGCAACTCAATAAGGGTTGGAATTCTTTTCTTTTTATGAAGTCCTAGGTCCCAATTTTCATCTCTCCACCAAGAAAATTTGAAAATTTGGTGGAACTTTGGACTTGGATTTGAAGTGTAGTAAGAACTGACCTTGAATGTGAGGAAGTATCAATTGAGTGGCTGACACTCTAGAACTTAAAAAAATAAGCCATTGTTATAGAGTTATAGGAATATAGACTCTTGTAAAGGAACTAAGGTAAGAGGTTCATGAAGTGCTCCATTTAAGAGCTAAACATTAAATTCGACAAGGTTAAACTACTTGAAATATTTTTTCCTTGAAAGAAGAATGGAATTGGCTTCTATCCTAAGTTGTTTCATATTTTTTTGGATGTTTTAGATTAATTAATAATTTTTGAATTTGGTCACTAATATAGTCTTCCTCTTGAAATGTACATTATTTGTACACTATTAATATAATGAGAAAGAAATATGTACAAATAGTGTGTATTTTGGGAGGTTGAGTGTTTTATGGACTTCCTACCTTACTTGTTGTATTTTTTGGCTACTAATCCACTTCATTCATGTTAAAATATGAATGGGTTTGGATTTTCTTTGTGCATATAAGCTTATAGCATTGCCACTCATTCATGGGAAGCTCCCTGGCCTGGCCCGGACTTAGGCATGGCTGACAAAGATAAAGTGGTCCATCTCGCACTTGGCCAAAGATAAAAGGAGACAAGTCATGGCACAATTATCTCTCCAAATACTAAAAAAGCATCCCTACCATGTCTGTTGATTCATGCTTTATCTTGTTGGTTTGTAGGCCATTTATTATATTTTTTTAATCTATTGGCATGTTGGATGGCTCTTGATTCTGCCAAGTTATTAATGCAAGAGATTTACTTGTATTGATGTATTCTTGAGGACGGGGATGAGTGGAGGATAGAACGTCATGGAAGCAACCCAAGAACTATAGGGCTTGGGCCCCCAGCCCTGTTTGGGGGAATGGGTGGCAATATTCTTAGTTCAGCTCTTTGATGTCCCGTTTCATTTTCTAAAGATTGATCCTTGTTGATATCCCTCCAGGCTCCCGTGCAATTGCATGATGTTTGTCATACAATTCTTGAAAGTGAATTCTATGCGTATTAAGGTAGCACTACCTAAATGCGACACTTATACAAGATTTGTAGATCTTGAGGGTAGGGACATGATGAAACGATCTGAGGTTGTTAGGAAATGGTTCAAGAAACTAACAAAGTTAATTTCATATTTTTTTGAGCTTGTATGAATATAATACAAATTTTTGAAAACAAATGTGTAGACTCACCTACTGTGAACACTAGACTAACACCAAAGTGAGCACAAAAACACCCACATTAGAGCAAAACTGGGGTCTCCAGATGCCCAACTTGCATTTTCTAATATCGGCCTGGAAAAATCCCGATAAATGCCACGGGGCACGTTGCCAACGTGGAGTATAAGGCCGTGACATCAGATTTGTCACGGGGTTCCTCCAATCGGACCAGGGTGTTGGATATTATAAAATAACCCTTGTACCCAACGTACCATGTCCTCCATTAACATTATAAAAAGGGTTTGGCGATGGGTGTACTGATGCAGGACCTATTGCGCAACAGGACAAGTAGTGGAGCCGCCCGGTGAAAGTCTTTGATGTGATGGCTTCACAAATTTTGTGGGAATTTCAAATTCAAACGAATCTAGCTAGAATGAAATTGGCACACACTCTAGCAAGTGGTGCAAATTACTTTCAACTAACACAATAGTATGATCAATGTGAAATTTGTATTGGCGGTGGAATTTGTATTGGCGGTGGAAATAGGTAGTTCACGGTAGTATCAGAGTGTGGAAACGGAGTGTGGAATCAGAATGTCGGAGTGTGGAAACAGTTGATCAGTGGCAATTGCTTTTATACGAACTTTGGGTTGGATTGTGTGAGCGGTTAGGGAGGGTGTGAAGACTATGGAAAGTCATAGACCTCGTTCAGAAGTTGCGGCAGTGACTCTCCACAACACGCACAATGATCAAGGGGAGTGGATTCCTACAAGATATGAGAGACTCTCATGGGTGAGGTTGAATCCGGGGTTTAGAGGAACTTGGGCGCGAGAAGCTCGCCGGCATGGAGGGGACAGCATGCGAGGATCTTACAAAGCGCAAATAGTCGATTTCAGGTTCAAAGTTGATGGCCGCAAGCCCGTTTCCAACAAACCGGAGCTAGAGGCAGTGTTGGTGAGGCACGCATATCATCGGCATCAAGTGCTGTTGGATCCTGAAATTCGCCACGACTGAGTTCCATGCAACTGTAATGTTCCACTGCATCTTCGCTTCCACTTTGAATGAGTTCTAGTTTGTTGCCAATGGTTTAGTAATAGCTTTTTTCTTGGTTATTAATTTTGTGTGGTGTGTTTCTTGTTGGAAACAGTTCTGTACCAATCCTTTTTTGAGGATTGGGTGGATCCAGATTCTATACTTGGAGTCATTGTTGTTGTCCATAACGATGTTGGGGAGGCCGGACGCAATGGGCGTTCCTACACCGAGCTACTTGAGAATGGTATTTTCTTTTCTAACCTGGTGTATGTTCCACCTACCTCGGGGGTTCTCTACGGATCAACTGAGTCGCTGCCGTTGCCAACATTCGATAATCCAGATTGGCCCCTCCCGGACATGCATACTAGTGAAGCTTTCAGAGCCAAGTTCCGAGCAGATTTCCAATCTGTAACCAAAGCCACTACTGGGAGCCGCATGGGACATCTGCAGTGGTTTGTTCCTCTGCACGTTTTTGTTGATCTGTTTGCCCCAGATGGAAACACGATGAGACGAACATCCACCCTCTATGTTCTCAACAATCCCTCCGAAGAGCTGTTCACAAGCCTTATGGATCCAGGTTGGCATCAAAAAATCGTATTCGGTAAGGATATTGTCAGGTGCACTATCTCACAGCACACCTTAATCTTCAGGTACTTTGTACCATGTTGCCATTGCTCAATTTGCCATTACTATATCGCCACTGCTTTGTTGCCATTTCTGGCTCACGGCCTGCTTCTGTTTCCACTGCTCTATTGTCAGTGCCATGGCCTTTTGTTGCTGCGGTTTTGGATGTTTGAAGTTGTTGCCTTGCTTGAATTAAAGTCTGCTCTAACATGTGTTGTGTGGTTCTACAGGTACCATGTAGGGCGATCAATGCTATATACAAACTTCAAGTATGGGAGAGAGCGTCTAGGGCAAGATGGGGTCACTTGGGAACAGATTGACCAAGTGCGGGAGGAGGAAATGGTGGTTCTTCCTTGTGTTTTCCAAGGTGCGACGGTGGCAAGGTTTGAAGTGGGTAAAGCATGGCCGTTGTCTCACATTCGCAGAGAGGTTTGTATCACCTTGGGGGATGTGGCACCAGAGGAGTTCCGCTTCAAGGTGAGACAGGCTGGTTTTCACGATATCAACATCAACCCCAGGCACGAAGCTGTCAACACAGTATCACAAGTCCTACCGCCCTGGACTTTTGAGATAGTGGCTAGCACCTAATTAGGAAAAACCAGTGCTACATGAGGTATAGAGATTACAATGGAATGGATTTGATGTTTAGAACAAGGGAAGCTGTACAAACGATATGTTCCCAACAGCCGTAATAGGAAGTACTCCAAGGCTGGATTTTGACAACGTAGGCATTCTTTTTTTCTAAGTTAATACGATGCCAACAATACAACGTTTTTTCAAGTTTTAAACTCATTTTGCACTTGTTTTTTGGGAAGCCTGTCATGTCAAAATCTGTATTCATAAATATGTATTCATAATATTCAAAATGTTCAAAATGCTACGTTACGGGACAAGAGTCATTTCGGACTATAAAACCTATACTGAACTGTATCGCTTGTCCTGAAGCTGTCCAGCCAAGTCATATAGCCTCAATCAAGTTATCCAGATCCTCTGAGACCGATGTAGCCGATTCGGACAAACCCGATGCAGGCTTCTCCGGACTGTCGTCGTCGTCTTCAGAACTTTCTTCCTCGACTTCTTGTTCTGGAGCCTTTAGCTTGTTGTCATTGTCACGCACCTTCCTCCTCTCTTGCTTCTTCTTTTCTTCCTTCTTCATGTCTTCTTCTTTCTTCCTCTCTTCTTCTTTCTTCCTCTCTTCCAGTAATTGATTTGCTGTTGGAAACATCCGGGGCATCTGAAAACAAGCATCACTGTTAGTTTGTCTAGCTAGCCACAACGCAATTCCAACAAACACAAGTACAGAACAGAGGTGCTAAAGGGTGCTAATTGACAACAAAACTTTGTAAGGAACGTACTATGTTTGGCTAAGGTTGAAATGGCCGCAGCGACAGCTTCTGTATAGATACTTCCACGAGGTCGATTAGCAAGCAGAGGAAAGGGCAAAATTGGATGATATATAGTGATTGGGGGGACGTTGTGTGTTGCCTTACCAGCTAGGGGCGAAGGACCCTTAATTTGGACCTTTGGCTTCGGGGACTTGGGAGCTGGTGATCCCTCAGCAGCGCTAGCAGCTTCTCTCTTACGCATTTTAAAGGTGGACAACTCCGGAAGTGCTGGCCCTTTCTCTTTGAGAAGAGGGTTTCAGGGAGGTGTTCCTAAGACGTCAAAACCCTACGATTCCAACCACTGGGGATCGCCTAGTTTCTTACACCGAGGACAGGTGCGAGATCCTGAAAGGAGTTCTGGCCATAAATACCAAGGGTGAAACACACAACCACAAGAATACGGTATTGCACCGTTGGAAACAAACAGTAGGGAGCAGCATGCACACGGTGCATCTATTTGAATCTGTGGCAAAACACCTACTTCCGACCACTTGTTTCCAGCAAGTTTCTTTGGCTTGATGGAATACTGCGCTGCTCTCTCCACTGCTACTTTCTTCTGCAACTGTTCTAAAGCCTGTTCGGAACTCAGGAAAATTTTGGAGGCGGTCGCAATGGTGGTTGCCATTTTTTCCGCAAAGTCCACGGCCGCCTCCAATTTGTCGTCGTTTGCAGCAATGTCCTTGCTCACTTGTCGTTGCTGCTTGTCAACAAGAGCCTTCTCTTCTAGCTCCCCCGCTTTAGCAAGGGCTTTGCTCTTTCTACGCAATTCTTCCTTCATGGAATTGAGCCGGTCGTCTTCTGTTTCCAACTGCAGCTTACGGCCTTCTACTTTCTTGTACGCGTCCTTCAAATTAGAAAGACACTTCTCCTAACCCCGGAGGTCAATGCACTTCTTCTTCACCTCCTTCAGCAACTCATCCACCTTCCGCACGCCAGTTTCTCCACCTCCACCGTGTTCAACTCCACCATGCTCAGCAAAGTACTGACAACACTCCTTCACGATGCCCGCGAGCTGTTGCTTCAATGCTGGAGGGCCCAACTTGAGCGGATTGTTGTGCGCATGATTTTGACGCTGCTCTGTCACTTTGGCAGCTGCCGCTGCCCAATTGACCTTGTTCTTGTGTCCATTGTCTTGATGGTAAAAGACACATGCACGCAAGAACGTCTGGTTGAACGCTTTGTTGTCGGGAGAGTCGCTGTATACTCGTTGGTAAATTCGCAGGTATGCTTCCCGGGCTTGAAGGTCCCGACACTTTTCAATCAAGTACCTCGTCTTATTGGTACCTTCCCCACGAGGCCAATCGCTCTCATACATCTCTGCTGGAACCATGTTCTCCGTCACCTCTTTCGGCGAACAACCCTCCTTGCAGAATCCTACCACCCTATGAAAGAACTCCTTGTCATAAACCGCCTTTGCTCTCCCTAACAAACACGGTGCCAACACAACTAGCCTCTCTCTCAACTCTGTTGGAATCCCCTGTAAATCAAACAGCGCATCCCACGACAAGTCTGGCAAAATTGACTCTTTCAAATGAGCTTCTAATTTCACAAGAGACTCTCGTTCCCGTTCCTCTGCCTGAAGAGCGGCTTTGCCTTTGACAAGGCTTTTTGAACGACTTGCTCTGTTGCCACTCGACATATTCGAAACAGACTCAAAGAAAAGGAAAAAAAATATGAAACGCAACACAGCTTGGGCGATGGAAATACACTATGAAGAAGAATGAACTTGGAAACACAATACTGACAAGAAGAAGGAAGGTACAGTTTTAGGGTTCAGGGTTAGGCTGATGGCATTGATTACGTGTGATGGCAACGCCACCCCAAGCCGTCAACAGTCTAATGGATACACCCTAAACCCTTGGATTAGTGATAGTACATTTCAATGATGACAGGTTGCGTGTGATCATGCCTGGAACGAGGGACTGACGGGTACACACTAGAACTAGCAAGTCCACTCATAGTTAGTACATTTTGGAAGTTCAGTCATTGGGTTCAGGGTCTAGTCTTGGGTCTAGATTAAGGGTTAGGGTTTAGGGTTTGCATCCTAGATTTAGAATCTAGGATCCAAGATTTTAGGGTTTAGGATCTACGCTTTTTGGTCTAGGATTTAGGGTGGCAAAAAAAATGTATCATTAAATTGGGAAAGTCCCGAAATTTAAAAAAAAAATGTATCATTGACTGTGCAAGTGCTTGGCACACCCAATGATACAATCCCAAAGAAGAAACCGGAAACCCCAAAAAATGTATCATTAAATTGAGAAAGTCCCGAAATTTAAAAAAAAAAATGTATCATTGAGTGTGCAAGTGCTTGGCACACCCAATGATACAATCCCAAAGAAGAAACCGGAAACCCCAAAAAATGTATCATTAAATTGGGAAAGTCCCGAAATTTTTAAAAAAAAATGTATCATTGAGTGTGCAAGTGCTTGGCACACCCAATGATACAATCCCAAAGAAGAAACCGGAAACCCCAAAAAATGTATCATTAAATTGAAAAAGTCCCGAAATTAAAAAGAAAATGTATCATTGACTGTGCAAGTGCTTGGCACACCCAATGATACAATCCCAAAGAAGAAACCGGAAACCTCCAAAAATGTATCATTAAATTGGGAAAGTCCCGAAATTAAAAGAAAAAAATGTATCATTGAGTGTGCAAGTGCTTGGCACACCCAATGATACAATCCCAAAGAAGAAACCGGAAACCCCAAAAAATGTATCATTAAATTGGGAAAGTCCCGAAATTTTAAAAAAAAAATGTATCATTGAGTGTGCAAGTGCTTGGCACACCCAATGATACAATCCCAAAGAAGAAACCGGAAACCCCAAAAAATGTATCATTAAATTGAAAAAGTCCCGAAATTAAAAAGAAAATGTATCATTGAGTGTGCAAGTGCTTGGCACACCCAATGATACAATCCCAAAGAAGAAACCGGAAACCTCCAAAAATGTATCATTAAATTGGGAAAGTCCCGAAATTAAAAGAAAAAAATGTATCATTGAGTGTGCAAGTGCTTGGCACACCCAATGATACAATCCCAAAGAAGAAACCGGAAACCCCAAAAAATGTATCATTAAATTGGGAAAGTCCCGAAATTAAAAAAAAAAAAATGTATCATTGAGTGTGCAAGTGCTTGGCACACCCAATGATACAATCCCAAAGAAGAAACCGGAAACCAAAAAAATGTATCATTAAATTGGTAAAGTCCCGAAATTAAAAAGAAAATGTATCATTGAGTGTGCAAGTGCTTGGCACACCCAATGATACAATCCCAAAGAAGAAACCGGAAACCAAAAAAATGTATCATTAAATTGGTAAAGTCCCAAAATTAAAAAGAAAATGTATCATTGAGTGTGCAAGTGCTTGGCACACCCAATGATACAATCCCAAAGAAGAAACCGGAACCAAAAAAAATATATCATTAAATTGGGAAAGTCCTGAAATTTAAAAAAAAAATGTATCATTGAGTGTGCAAGTGCTTGGCACACCCAATGATACAATCCCAAAGAAGAAGCCGGTTTTAAAAAAGCCGTGTGACCGTATGATCAGATGTACATTGAGAGGTTCATTTATTAAACAAATGGCCCCATTTAAAACGATTTGAGGCCCAATGCAAGTCATGCATTTATTGTTGGGCCCAATTCACAGTTTCATGATTACCATGCTCAAGCCCACTATTGAGAATGAGGCACATTGTTCCAACCATTCTGGTTTCATCTTAGTGTTTTCTTCTTTGAGTTTGGGCTTAGCAGCAACTCATGTAGTTTAGTGCCGAACGTATTCAGTCACAGCGGATATACGTACATACAACATGGGGAGACAACCCCTCGTGCTTGTATTCTCAACAGGAAGAAAGGGCGGGACCCAGGAACATCCCCCGACTCTGCAAATATACAATCAGTCGAGAGCGTAGAGGATGACCCTCCGCAAAGCCATGCAGGACTTGTGGACGATGAATTCCAGGAGCCAATTCCAATGGATGGAATTCCGGAAGACCTCAAGCACCAGCTGGTCGCTGTTGCTCCCGTGCTCCAAGGTCGTCATGGTGTATACGACGCGCGGTTCTTCACCATTGTCGTGGGGCTATGCCCCCGCGGCATTCAAGTAGACCAGGTGTTGCAGCACACGCCAGTTACTGACAACGAGATCTTATTAAAATGGAAGACACGGTCAGATCCGTATCGGTTTCCAATGAACTTGTGTGTTGACAACGAGCAAGCGGCACAGTTCTGGGAACAACACAGGCTCGTGTATAGAGGCCAGCCCGACAACAAAGCATTCTCTTTGAGGTTCTTATGAGCTTGCTTCGCCACATTTGTGCACAAACTTGAGGTCGATTGGGTGGCAGAGGCAATCAAGAGGCGCAACACACGAATGGATCAAAAGAAGCACAACCGCCACAAATTGGGACCTGTGGCAATCTGAGAGCAACTTGCCACCTTGTGCACCATCGCCCATAGTTACACCGCGACTTCTGCTGGCAACAAAAGCTCGACGAAAAATTCGCGTGCCTATAAAGGTTCCAACACAGTAGCGCATGCGGAATCAGAATTGCACGATCTCATCAAGCTTCGTGATCAAGCATTAAGTGCACACGATAACCTCTTGTTGGCATTGATGGAATCAAAGGAGGCACTTGCTACTTGTGGCCAAGACCAAGAAGAATTGCAAGAGTAGTATGGCACCATGATGGCCGCGGCACTGGAGCTGAAACGCGAAGGCAACCAGGCGTTGTCAACGGAGAAGTTGGTGGCCACTAGGGAGATGTTGGAGAAATTGATCAAAATGGCGGACACAAAAGACAAGGCAGAAGCATCAATACAAGCTATTGAAGGTGAGCAGCTAATTCTATCTTTAAGGTCTGTCAACTACTCCAACAATGCTGTTGCGACAGCTGAAGAGAAGTTACGGAAGGTGAAAAGAGCTTCTTTGATGCTGCGACCGCGGGCTCCATTCGTGTACCCAACAGGCAAGTCTGTCCCTCCCATGTGGAGAACAGAACCCAAGTTGTGTGCGGGCTGTATGAAACACGGATTTGTAGCGCGTGCTGTGATCATTGCATCTTGTGGTTGTGAATTTCACCTAGTGTGCATCAGCATGTTGTTGGCCGAGCATAAACACAGTTGCCCACATTGCGAGGAAAAGTTCAGTGGAGCTTGGATGGCTCAGTTTGGGTATCCTCTTACACCCCGCATGGAGGAGGACGTTTCCAACATGACTACAAGGTTGGAGGCAGAAGCTGTGGCAAATTTAGGTGAGTTGATTTGAATAACATTACCGTTTGCTTGCTTCTATGTTTTGCTGTTGATTTGTCCTAAACCCTGAGTGTCCAATAAATGTCTTGCAGCCAATAAGGCAATTGTTCAAGATATCATGGTCCACAAGGACAGTGAAGATGTGATGATGGGGGAGAATAGCGCTACGCCAAGAAGTAGAGGGACAATTCCATCATCCACAGTTGAAGGCGGAAATGTGGAACCGGGCCCCAGTCGGATACCAACAACGGGAAGCTCGCCGGCAGTTTCAACCTCCATTGCTATATCACTGAATTCATCGACGTGTGCCAACTTTCGCCTACTTCCAGATGGCGCGTCAGCCTCATCACAGAGCGTTTCCACCCCTGTGGCACTATGTGATTTTAATGTTACTGTTGGACAGGATGGGGCGATTTCCATCAACAGGAATCCTTCTACAATGTCCTAAATTTTGGAAGAGACACGGGATGATTATTTCCAGATAGCACTGTATGGCAAGGATTAGTACATAGTACTTGACAGTTGTATTCATGTTCTACTTGTACATGTAGTTGCTAAGAACTTGGTATCCATTTTTGGGTCATGCAAAGTTGTGAACATGTGAAGTCTTAAGCACCTAAAACCCAAACTTTACTGTAAATGCCACTGATGTATCTTCTTTTCTGTTGCTCTTACGTGCCTATACAAATGTTGCCAACATCATTCGTGTTTAGGTTCACCACATCAGTGGCACTATCTTCCACAACCTCAGTTTCAAGTGCTCTCACCCAAGCTTTGCCTACTCGCTTTCTATCTTTCCTCCACCTCCTAGCTGCATCCATCGCATTCAAAGCATTATAGGCCATCCTCTTCTTGTGCAGCGTTGCCGCCATGTTAGCATCAGCTTCTACGTCTCTCATGTTGCATGCGTCCCGCACTCGTTCTTGCTTTGCAAATCTGTGTTGTATGTTTCTGTACCAATGTTGGTACTGCTGAACGATGGCACTTGTTTTATCTTTAGTGCCACCATGCTGAGTGTGGTGCTGATTAGCAGACTTAGCTGCATGATGTGATTTTTCCATACCTTGGTTGTTCCAAACAGCTAGGCTCCCGTATGTTTCCACATACCAAGGACCATGCCGTACAAGGTTATGCTGCAAGACAATAATAAAATAAATTAGTCACACATACTCGCACAACATCCAAATCCATCACACCCTAAACACGTTACTTAGGTACTTCCCAAATAGAACATACATCATTTCGGTAGCACTAGCAAGGATGTTGGCAACGTCCCTAAACCCTAAACTTACCATATAATGAGTGACATGGTCTTCCCCGAAGCACTTCACGTAAAGGCGCCCCCAACTCTCAATTTTCCCCTTGAAGGTGTCGATTTGCTCTTGATTCAAGGATAGGCCCACCAAATAGGTAAAGATTGTTTCCAGCGCCTTCCACATTTCTACCCTGTCCAAGTATTGTCTACCTTGATTGAGTGTGTTGTTTTCTGAGCGCAAGACGTCCTTCCATACTCGATCTTGCCCTGACCAAGTTGATGGTTGGAACATCCTAGCTGCAGTAACGCCACTAAGGGAGGGTTTGATGGGAATACTGTTGGAAACGCCACTGAGCGCTGTGTCCTTCATTATGCGGACGTTGCCACCGTGAAGTCCAGCTGCTGACAACGTCTTCTCCATATTTTCTATGGCAACTTGTTGTCGGGCCTCATTCTCCATGTTCCAAATGAACATGAAGTGCAAGTGAAGAATCTTCTCAATCATCCTTGTTAAGGCATGTAATGTGCAAATATGTACCCTCTCAAGAGGTATCGGTAGAATTGGTTTCCATCGTGATTCTCCATCAATGGACATTGGTTTAGATGTGACATTGCCAGCAAATAGACCTCCATGCCATGTATGTTTCCTTCTCCTAGCCTCCGAAGTAGCTTCTGCCGCTGTTCCCACCACTGATTTGGTCCGCTGTTGGTTACAGTAAATGCAAGAATGAACGGCATTGGCTCCATGCTTCAGCCCATACAAACATTTGATTGTCTTCATATCTGCTGACAAATGCCATTCTACTCTAAAGTTTCCTACACCCTCAACACATAGCAGCTGGCCCTCATCTTGTGCTTTGATGAGTGTAGGAAATTGCGTTTGTTGGAACACCCACTGGAGGACTTCATTTGACTCCTTGACAACCTCAAAGCATGCAATGGGCCATATTTCGGTTTCTGATTGAACCGAGAAATACCTATCATCGGTCTTTTGTATGCTGGTGTCCAAAGCACGATTCATAAGGGTCAAACTAACCCTTTCAAACTTTCTGCCATGCAAAATCTCTACTTCGTCCATCTTCAACACAAAAATCAACGGCTTGTCTCCAACTTCTGCACACGTTTTGAATATTGTAACGTTTCAGTAGACTGCATGAAGTATACCAGTCAATAAGAGCAGAAGACACATCTAGCATCCTTTCATAGAAATTGGGAACCTGATGAAGTACTGACCTTCAGTGGTGAAACCGTATAGCTTTACCATAGTTCTCTGCACAACTTCAATGTCAACAAATAAAGAATTCTTTGATGACAAAACAACTCGTGTTATCTCTGATTTCTTCTTCTTTCCTTTAGCATTGGACACTGGAACTTGCGCCACAATCTCCAACGTGCTATCGATGTGGTAATAGTCTCCCACAAGATCCTTCAACTTTCCATTCAGTTGTGTTCGCAACAATGTGACTTGATAAACATATTGCACTGTCCATGAGAACCCAGCCCTAAACTCTAAACCGCATGCATTGTGTACAGATAAAACACCCGCATCTTGTTTCCAACACGGTATACTCTAAACTCATGGAACGGGATGCGTAAGCAATACCTTGTGCAAAACTCCCGAACCATCTAAAAATATTGCATTGTGCATGAGATCCCAAACCCTAAACAACCCATTGTATCGTGTACAGAACGAACTCCCACAACTTGTTTCCAACACATTATAGGAGAGACTCTCATGGAATGGAGTGAATAATACCTTGTGCGGATTTGGCAGGAAATTCGGCTTCAATCTCTTATCCACGAGTTGCACGCACCCTTTGATCGATTTGTAGATTTCACCATAGCCTCTCTGAGACACTCCTGTCATGTCACATGCTGCCAATATTGATTTTGTTCCCAACTCCTGCCCAATTTTATCGAGATAGTAGTTGGTCATTGTAGTAGCTGCAAAACTGCTCCTTGGATTTGCCACCAACGCTAATGTCTCTCCTTGCGACAAAAAACGGCCTAAGCCTTGCCCTGTGCCTTCTTGTAAATCTTTGTCGTTACACAGTCTCTTCCTCCCTTTCGACACCTTGTTCGACACGTGTATAGAATGAACGGCATTTGGTTGCAACAAGCTCCGAATCTTTGCTATATGTGCTCTTGCGGCGCCACCAATCTTGGCTAATTCAGACAGACCCTTGGATGCTCGTAGTTGCGCACCTATTGGAGTACTGACCAGTCGTTCCATTTTCCTTTTAAACTTCAGCACCGACTTTCTTGCTTCCTTCAGATCATGCTCCACTCGCTGCAACTCTTGATTTATAGCTTCACGTCCCTGTTGTTGTAAGCCTCTTCGTTCTCCTTCAAGGCTCGTTCGAGCCCTACACATCTGGACCTCAACTCGTCAGATTCGCTCTTCAATAAGACAATCTCATCGCGAATACCTACAAGAAGCTCCTCTGAATGCACTGCCGACTTGCTGTTAGCAACGTCGATGTCACGCTTTAGCTTGGCGATCGAATTTTGCAAACAAATTGTTTCTCGAAGACAATCCACTCGTGTCCTCTCTAATTCCTGTTCCAAGCCCCTCACTACATCACTAGTGCTAACCAAGTGTTTCGTGTATCCTAAGAGGCCTGAATTACCGTGACAAACAAATTCTAAGTAACTCTTCAACGTTTGAAATTGTGGTGGCTTCCTAGTCACTGGATCTGTTGGGTACAGACTTCCATCCAACCATAAGTCCATGTTCGTGGCTTCAGATTCTCTCAAGGCTGGAAACTCTAAGCGAGAGAGTTGTTGATCAATTCGAACCCCTTCCTTCACCATAGGCGCAAATCTACTATCAAGTACTACAGCTGCTGTATACGAACTATTCTTTCCTTTGTTCGTAACATCTTGAAGTGCCATCGCTTCTGCCAAGATTAAATTGTTGTGCAAAACGACATCTAAATTCCTACAAAGTTACTGATTCACTGACTGTGGAAACATGGATCAGCCAGCTCATTTGGCAGGAGGGAATTCTAATGGCTTGCCAATAGTGTTGAACTTGCGAGCATCTCCACGTTGACATTCCCACATTCCTCCAGTTCCCACGCTTGTCAACTAGCCAGTAAGTGGCGAGTACAATAATTGGAAATAGTGGCACCCAAATCTCAACCCCGAAAACCTGTTTGCACGACAACCGGTCGCCAAATGGTACTCGTGAACTACTATAGAATAGTCATAAAATTACAATAATCTATGTGTTGTCTTCATTGCTTCAAGTGCTAAGTTGCCAACATGGTCAATGTTTGTACATAGTATTAGTGCACGGCCGTTGCCACATAGACCGGGCTTGAGTACTGTAAAGCCAACTCGGCATGTACTGCCAACAGCTTATTGGTTTGCAGGTTTGATGGAAACGGCTGGAATTGACTAAAAACTTGTAATTAACCCTTTTCCAAATATCAAAGAATTCATTTCCAAGCCAAAAGTACCGGCCATCCAGAGACCCCAATTCTGCTCTAATGAAAGCAACACACTCTAAAGCTTGAATCACACATGGGTGATTGACCAATGCAAGATCCACTGAGTCACTGACAACTTCTTGGAACCCCACCCCACCCCACCTCACCTCTCTACTTTGGGTCCGATTGCGCTTGACTTTAGGTCGTTTTTTAGATCTCCAGAAATGATTGGTGTTGGATTTAGGTCGTGCTACCTTCTGCTGTGGCGGGGCTGTTCACCCCAGCCTATGTGGAAACTCTTTCGCCCCGCCCCGCTTTCGCCCCACACTCTCAATCCGGAGCCCCTTCCTGTGGCCGGAGCCGGTCCGGACTCAGTCACCTTTACTGTTTTCTTCATTATCAACCCCCGTTTGCTTCAAAGAAAAGAAGAAAGGAAGCTTCCCAAGTCAGTTTCTTCCCACTGAAGTCCCTCAAAACGGGGCTCCGCACATAGGTTGCAATCATTTACAGCCAGCCAGTGTGCGTAATGGCTGAGAAGCTTACACGAAACCGACGCAAGGCATAATCGTATCATACTGTTCGATCTGCAAAAATGAAACTCAGCTAGACCAATTCACTAACTTCACAAGAATCTACAGATCTGCTGAAAAGGGAGCAGCAGTCTGGTTGCAATTCAGACATGATGGTCTACAGTACAAAAGGCAGATACTCTGGCAACACAGAGACAGTGTGAAATCCTGAATCATCAGTAACAAAGAAAACACGCGGTGCAAGTTCGTAGACTACTACCGGTATCCTTCGGAAATCGTTGAATCCCTGCCTTTCCCCGTTTTGTAAACCTCGCAGTCAGTGGTGATCATTGGGAATTTGACCTAGACTCGCAATGCAGAAAGTGACCTTCACTGGATTGGAGAAGCTCTTTGCATCCCCGATCAAGCAAGGATGAAACATGTCGATTTAACGTGTGTTAGAAACCGTCACTTGTTGGATCGTGAGGAGGAGAGCAATGACGGAAGGGAAGAGAGACCAAGTTGGGAATGAGGATCATGTGGGAGGGGACTATGTGACGGATAAGAGAGGCAAACAAAGGCCGATTGCAAAGGAAGACTAGGGAAGAGGAAGGCAGAAGGGAAGAGAAGGCGAAGGTGGCGCATTCAAGTCTAACACTATACTAATTACTCCAAAGTTTAGATTTAGTGTTGGATGGGGTAGGCTGGTAATTACACTAAATGCAATCCAACACTAAATATAGTTTTTAGTATAGTGATTTCATCCATCAAGAAAAGCCAGGAGAGTATGTTGTTGAATTCTTCCTCAGTTTTTTTGGATATTGCCTAAATTTTTTGCTAAGAATAAAAACCTTGGTCAGTGAATCTCACAATAATATAACATTCATGTCCATTGCAACTTTCCTTCATGCACCTTGCTCATCACATTGAGACTCCACCTAGCCACTTAACCCCTAAAGTTCCATTGGCCCTATAGAGGCCAAAATGCAACCTCGGGTAGGCTCATGTAGTCTCAATATTCATCATAATTTTTTAGACCTTTTGTGAAGCTAGAAAAATACATAAGCTTCATGGAAATATAACTTTATTTCAATCGGTGGTCGGGGAACAAAATTTATGGCACAATTAGCCAAAAATAGAGGTCAACAGGCAGTATAAAAATAATCACAATACTTGTGTAGATAAAGTGGAAGATGTCATCAGAGGAATGCATTAAATTAAATTTATTTTTCTAAAATATTATATTTTTGTCTACATGTAAAGCTTTGATTCATTCTATTTGAACTAGTGATGAGAAAGTTGTAGACAATCTTGTTTTTTGGGCAATCTAAGCATTTAAAAAAAATAATAACTTATAGAATTCATTTTTGAATGCAATTTTTATATTTTTTCAAAAAAATGTTTGATAGGGTTAAGTATGCTTGCTAGAACAATCTTGTTGTTAGGAGTATTGTGTTTTAGTTCCGTCTTAGAGGTATTAACAATTTAGTCTTTCTTTCAATTTTAGACTTATTTCTATTCAATAATTTTTTATAGTATGAAAATCAAATGTTTTTTTTTGTTTTTGTTTTTTAATTCATAGACTTTCAACTCAATTCTTCAACATAATAAATTTTTTAAATTCAAAGTGTGTAGTGCAAAAAGATTCCACAAATGGTGGTCAAAGTCATCTAAAAGTGCAAGCCATAATTCAAAAAAATATATTTTTTCAACTTTGAATGCTAATATCTTTCAATTTGTATAATCAAACTTCATGAAATTTTTCCCACATGATCTAAGACAAGTCAAATACAAGATCCTACGGTTAGATTCTAAAGAAGTTATTTTTTTGTCTTCTTGGGCAAATACAACAAAAATGACAGTTTTGAGTGTTTGTTGATAGAAAAATGACCTTGGGATTTTAGGGGTTAAGCTTCTTATGAAGTACTATTGAATGGAATATTCTCTTCTAACTACTGTAGAACCATCCAAGGCGGTGACAAATCATACTCATAAATTTTATGAATGTTGTGACAATTGATCCAAAATTAATCCCTAAAAAACATATGACCATTGAACGTACGCAAGTGATCTTAGGTGAGTGCATATGAAGTCATTTTTTAATGGACACTCTTCAAATTTTGACACAAGGTGTGAACATGTATCCCTTTAGTAAGAATATAATTTTTTTTCCAATTGGGTGCCCGCATCAAAAGTTACAATGCCTTTAACTTTTTGGGCAATCCAAGCAACTTCGAGCAACATCTGCAAAATTCCTCTTATAGATTTGAAATTTGGCAGGTATGTAACTTATATGATAAAAGATGCAATTGTAAGAAACAAGATCTATGTATAGTGTAAAAATCTCACTTTAGGAGGAGTTAAAGTCTACTAGCCTTGTCGGGCAAGATAAAAAAAACTCTTTTTTTTCTAACATCAAATGTCATTATCTTTCAACTTGTGAGGTCAAACTTTCTAAATTTTTTTTCCACACTATTCTCATAGTGGTCTCAGGCAAATTTGTATGGCCGAAATTTGAAAAAGAACTTTTTTTTTTTTCACTTTTTTCTCACTGCCCTCAAAAGTGGCAATTTTTCACAATTTGTGCCCCAAATGAGCCTCGGTGCTTTGGGGTTACATGTACTAGCACTCATCTTCATACTCTATATATTTTACACGAAGATCCACAGTCCCTTACATAATCTTCCAAGGTTATGGAGACTCCAAAGTCAATTGACCTACATGCTCCAATTACCAAGTTCCTATCTCTCTATTGTACACTCAGATAAACAAAAACGCACTAAAGAATTCAAAACTGAAATTTGATGGAAGAATAAGAACTTCAATGCAAATACCAGCATAAATAAAGGGTCTCTATTGTACACTCAGATAAAAAAAAATGCACTAAAGAATTCAAAACTGAAATTCGATGGAAGAATAAGAACTTCAATGCAAATACCAGCATAAATAAAGGGTCTGTTGATTGAGGATGGTTTTCTTGGGGGGCCCACATTCCATCCCAAACCCTAATCAATTCGTAGGCTTATCACTCAAGCCGTTGAATTGAAGGTTGTCTTTGGCAAGTGCGCTGAGGTTTGCAAGAGTTTTGATTGGCCATGGGAGTTGACAGGCCGACACAACTCCGGCAATATATATGCTTTGTACACCGGGTGCATAACGCAAAGGTTTGTGGTTTGCAAACCCCGAACTTTGCACCTCATGTTCAAAGATACCTTGCCCCTAGCTCACTTCCGCGTCCGCAATTAGCGCAAACAGCACCAGGATAGCCCCTACAACTGCTACACCCCACCGGGTGTTGCAAATAGAAAGGGTTGGTGATAAACGGAGGGTTGCCGGAAGAAGAGCCTGAACTTGCAGGCCACGGCATCAGGCCGCCGGTGTACCCGGGCCCAAAATAGGGATTCCGGTACTCAATCGTGGAGGAGGTGGTGGTGTTGGGCTTCTTCTCCTCCTCACTTGAAGACTTGCTCTCCAGAATTTCCACTTTCTTGTCGTGAGTGGCTCTCTTCAGTTTTTTCACCAACTGCTTCTCGTCTAAACCTCCACCCGGAGTGAGCTCTATTGTGAGTAGGTCCTTCCATCTATCTGTTTTGCAACCGGATACCCCTGCAATTGCAGCAAATCAAAAATTTCATCATGACGTGTTCGGAAACCAATTTATTTCATCCATTCAAGAACCGGAACTGAAAATGAAAATCCACGTACTGTGGAAGGGCATAGTATAAGTCAATTTATTACTGTAACTTTTGAAACTTTACTGTTAAAAAAATATAGAACGTAGTTCTTTCTTTTCTAATGGTATGTATTATGTCACCTGGCTTAACCTTCCTAAATAATGCATTTCAGGGCACTTAATTAGGAGTTAAACTTCCTTGCAGGAGAAGGCAATGAACAGTTTCATTCCACCAGGGTATGTTGTTCTTCATGGAGCATAAGTGACTTAATCTTGAGCAACGTACTGATTTTTTTTTCAGTTATGTTATCACTTACCATGCATTCCTCTGACGGCATCTTCCACTTTATCCACACAAGTATTGCAACACATGACCACTTTCACCTCCAACTTCTGCAAGAAACATGAGCAATTGTTTTAAAATGGGATCAAAGGCAAATAATTAACTTGTGTGTGAAGTCTTCGATCAAAAGCAAATCTACGGTACCCATCAGATTATCCAGGCTAAGTATCCCGCATGCCAAAAATCACATCAACCATCAACGAAACCCAATTGAAAGTACGTTTAACACAAACCTTCAATTTCTTGACTTCTGCGGCGGGCGACTGCGAGGGCGCCGGCTGTTGTCTCATCCATGCTGGATTCGGGTAACGAGCGAATACCTGCATCAAAAAACAAGGGATCACAACGTGAGCAAGACTACTCAATCCTGAAAATCCACGAGTGGATACAAGTATGGTTTGCGAAGTCCATCGAAATGACTAGCGGAAGATCAACATCTAGTCTGAATTGATCATCCACACGACGTTTACAAAAAGCGCTGTGTAGATTACAGCCTTTCGCCGTGAATGTTTTTTCATTCACAATCAACTGCGAAATCCTACATAATTATCCGCTCCATGAAACTCGCCACAAGCACAGCTCCTTAGTCTCTCCCAAATCCGTTGCTATCTATATGTCATAAACAGCACCCTAGCTCCAAACTCTTGTATATGCTTCAATTCCAAGAGGCAAATCTTCACATGCAAAAACTAAAATAAAACAGGACCGGAAATCCAATAGAATCTCGATCAAACTTGATCCTTCTTCTTGCTTACCCACTCAGGATTCATCTCGACAGAGTGCCGAAGCGGGTTTCCCAAATTTCCCCACAAATCTCGATCTGGATGCAAATGAAACTTCGAGACTAGCTTGGAAGAACTAAACTGAAGAAAGCTGAATGCAAGGGAATGTGTAAGCGATCGAGAAGATTGTGAGCAACCCAAGAGTTTTGTTTTTTCATATGGTTCTTACCAGGGTGTGGCTTTTTATAGTGTAACTGGAAACCGTGTCTGGACCATCCGATCACTCGGTCTGTGCAGACAAAATGGAGGTAAGGTCAGGTTAGGATTGAACTAGAGTAGGGCTGAAGACGAGTGGACTTTGAGTTACAGACTTTTGTACAGACAAACATACGGTTGAATTGGGTTAAGTTACTCGCTTCCATTGATGACGTGTCAGGTCTGCACAACTGGATCCTCACTTCCTGAGTGCGGACTTTGGTGATGAGTTGGGGTGCATGGAAGCTTCCCCCACTTGGGGCCACACCAACTTTCATCCGTTCCACCAAATCTCATCCGTTCCCTGCACTTGGATTGGATGAGATTCTATGTTTGTCCTACTCTAATTGGTACGGTAGGTGCCTACAAGGAGTGCAGGGGCCAATGAGAGTTTGTTTTTTATCAACGGTTTGGAGAGAAGAGTATCGTACTTTTGTGCTCATCAATGACAATGATGGGTAGAATTTTTTTATAATTTTTGACTCATTGTAATCTTCCATAATATTGTTTACTAAATGAGGTAGGGACCCTTTTGCATTCTCAAAAAAGGGACTCCCCCCTAAAAGAAACATAATTGTCTTCTATGGCTCCTCCACCAACCCCAATCCTTGAATTAACTTATAAGTCCCTTCTAGATATCTCGCGAAGCATGATATCCTTTCAATATGGGAAGGATGGAACCTTCAGATGGAAAGTTGTTATTATAATACAAGGCACATATAAAGTACTATACTAAACTTGAGGATGAAGATTGCTAAAACAGAATGTGGTTTCTTGGTCAAGAAGTTATATACGACAATTATAATGGCAACAATGTACCAAGCTATGTTGTACTCAGGGAATTAGGACAATAGTAGGAGTTTTCCACAAGGTAGAGAGAAATATCATTGATTCTTCAATGTAACCAACATATACATTAATTAATCCCTGAATGTCATACAATACATATTTATGTAGAATTTGCAATGATTTTCTAAAGTCTTTTTTCATTCAACCAAAGTGTTCTAGAAAGGTCAAAGGTGGTGATGGTGGTGGTGGATGTGGAAGGAGTTATCAATCATAATATGATTACAATTTCTTGCTGATGTTTTAAAAGGTTCTATTTTTTGGGGTTCAAATTTTTATATATACAAAAAGTTTTAATTATTTGAATACATCTAATAAAAAAATTTGAAACTCATATTATACCCACATTGAAAACCTCATAATTTCAGCAAATCACACAAAATTTCAACTGCAAAAAATAGAACTTGTCTTCCTGGTGAAATTTTGAAGTTAAATGCATCCAAATTGATGTGAGGAAGGTATATTAATTTTTTTTCCAAAACTGACTATATATACTAAATTGTCTATATAGTCAATTAGAAACAAAATCCAACTACTGGTTCCGTGGGCATTACGACAATGATACCATTGTCAAATTGCTGCTGGTCAGTTTGGGATTCACTTGTGCTCAGCAACATTCAGAAATAAAAGCGAATAGTTAACCCCTCTTGGCAAAAGGACCAAAGCCTCTTTTTTTTTCTTTTGTCAAAAAACACTCAAAACTGCCATTTTAGAAATTTTGAATGCATAGATTGCAAGATATCTGAGTTTAAAGTGAAGAAAACAAATTTTTTTGCACATTGTGGGACTAGATTTTTTTAAACTTTGAACCGTCTTAACTTCAATTTTTTGCATTACAAAGTTTTTAGGTTTGAAACTTTATAGTATGAAATTGAGTTGAGAGTCTAGAAAAAAAAAAAAATTCAAAAAAAGTTAGTTTTCATTCTTGAAAAAATTGTTAAATAGAAGTAGGTATGAGATAGAAGGAAAATCCAAATTATTAATATCTCTAAAATGGAATTAAAATGCACGAATCTCAATGGTGAGATTGTTATAGAAAGTGAACTAAACCATTTGGAATTTTATTTTTTGAAAAATTGTGAAAATTGCATTCACAAATGAATCCTACAAGTTTTTTTAAGAAGATGCTTAAATTGCCCCAAAACAAGATTGCATTAGAAAAAAATTCAGCCATGTGGAGGGCTGCATATTCCCAGCTTGTGGGAACTGCCAAACTCGGGGCCGCTCGGGGCCGCAGCAGCTCGCCGACGTGGCTGAGCGACAGCCACGTCGGAAAAAAATTATTATTTTTTTCAAAAAGAAATATGAAATTTTTTTTTCTGTTTTTTTTTCATTTCAAGAATGTGAATTTTATTATTTTTATTTTTATTTTTTTTAAATTTTTTTGTCGGAAACAGCCGTTCCCTGAAATTGCGGGGGGACCAGCGTCGGGAACAGGCCCGAAACAGCCCTCCCAACCCCCCAAATTTTCTCTAATGTTCATAACTTTTACATCACTTATCCAAATGAAATGAATAAAAGCTTTCTAGGTAAAAAAATATATAATTTATAAAAAAAAAAATTCAAAATTCAAAAATTCAACTTTTTTTTTTTGCCCAATTTCCCTTGTTTAGAGCTTATTTGGGCATAACTTTTGTTACTAGGCACCAATTGAAAAAAATATATATTTCCATGAAGATAATCAATTTTATTATCTTCAAAAAAAGTTCAAAAATCATGAAAAAAATTGAAACTATATACATGCCCCAAATCCAGTTTGTCCCTCAGAGGGACAATGATCCTTTTGGGATTAGACCAAAGGAGTCCATAATTGGGGCATTATAATGAAACACTTAGTATATAGTATAGGTATAGGTAGAATCTCTCTTAGTACATGGTGTTGTGACTATGGTGTAAACATCCAAAATCGTCAATATAAACAATTCATCATAGTTGGAGGCACTTTTTCCTTAAAATAATATTTTCATAGTATTAGCAAGTGAAAATCTTGAATATTCAAAAATAAAACTAGATTTTTTGGATGTGGTATGTAATTTCTACGACTTTTCAAAGTGTCGGTTCCCTAGACCACTAAAACTGTTACATAGGTGGACTGGACAATTTCTTTAACATTTTTCCAACCCCTCTCTCAAATTTGTCCATAACTTTTGATTGGATATTCAAAATGCCAAACGGATTTTTGGAGGTGAAAGTTATCTTCACTTAACAACTTCTTTTAGTTTAAAGTTTTTTGAGAAGAATCATTCTACTATGCCTAAATGAGGTCTGAAATTTCACTTTTAACAAAACTATTTGTTTTTGACTTAACTATGAGTGCTTCACAAACAACAAATTCTAACTTGTTTATCCCACATGGGCTGTTCTACCTCCTACCACTCCAAGTGTATATATATAGCTTTCTTTACCATTAGAAACTCAAAATAGTATTAGTTTTATATAAATGCAAGCCAAAAGTTAGAAAAATAATGAATCATGTTTTTGGGTTGCATTCATACAAAACCAATAATGTTTTAAGTTTTCAAAACATACAATGTATAGGTGTAGAATATTGATTATTGTGTGTTTGATTTAATGGGTGTCTAGACATTGGTTTTGTTTTAATTTTTAATGTATGCTGTACAATTGCAGCCAACTGACTTATCCTCTGACAAATTTTGACACGTGTCCCCATAGCTACTGATGGTGTGGAATATTCCACACCATTCTGTCAGGGAAGGCAGCCCTTCCCTCTGCTACTGAATGTTATGTTATGGTGTGCTCTTTTCTTTTTGCTAAATCTTAGATCAACCAAACTAATCAACAAAGAAAAATTAGGATGGTATGCCAAAAATCTTAAGAATTTTTTTGATAAAAAACAATTCAACATCATTTAACCCTTTGCCATCAACAAAAATTTTGATTACCCAAAGAAGGATTTGCTTCAATGACATTTGTAGGAATGAAGATTGAAGATGTTGTCTTCATATTAAAACCAATTGTCCACCATGAATCTTCAAAGAGTATGGGATAATTTGAAAGTGGAAACTTGACCACTCATTGTCAAAATGTCAAAATTATGTTTAATGTAGAATTTCAAACCTCATTTAGTCATAGTAGAATAATATTTTTCAAAAAAATTTGAACTAAATGTTTTTGGTAAATCAATCTAAATTTCATGTCCAAAAATCTACTATTTATATATCCCACATGGATTGTTTCACCTCCTACCTCCCCATTTGTATATAAAGAGCTTCATTAAACAATTCTAAACTCAAATCATGAATGGCTTGGGAGCAAAGTGAAGAATTTTTGTTGTATTTTAGTTTTATCTAAGAATTGAATGTGTTTTTGAAGTTTTATTAAAAAGTATAAGGTGTGACCATCCACACTGACCAAATAAGCCACTACAGACATGATGTAGAGTACAAGAGTGCAAAGGCAATATTTCTATAGGTGCAGGGATAGAAATGAGGAAGATTGCCGAAATTTGGTAATTTTATTGCTTGAACTGAAATTACTATGAATTTTTGGAAGGACAAAAGTGTGCCAGATCCATAGCCAATGTCTAGACTCTTCTAAAACCACTCATTTAAGAGACTACTTCTTGTTCACTTTGGCACTCCAAACCAAGCTGATGTGTCATGGAAGAATTGATGGTCGAAAGTCAAAAACTCATGTTTGGAAATTAATCCCAGCCTTGCTGCATTTTCTACCATCCTATTGACTGCCAATGGGCTGTTGGTTGGCAATAGGTGGTCACACCTTAGAAACTTTTATTTGCTATCGACCCAGTCATGTGTAACTACAAACCATTTACTTTACGCAATGCAATCATTGCAATTCTGACAACTTTTGACATTTGTCCTCATATGGGTGTGGAATATTCCACACCATTCCATCCAAAGGAGGGCAGTCCTTCTCTCTGCTACTGAATGTTATGTTGGTGAAGATCTGTCTCACTCGGAACTTCTGATTGGCGAATGGACACATGAGCACAGTGAGCAAGGCCATTTCTTTCAGAGCCTTCACATTGCTGCAAATTCCAGCACCTGCAACGCCTACTCAGAGATAAACGTGATATTACTGACCAATAAAACGACTAATATTCTACCATGGGACCAATAAAAAAATAAACTAACAATGAGATTTCATAGCCCAGGCCCCATTTTCTCAACCGACCTAAGACTCATCAGTACAAGCTCATTTAAGAATGTGTAGGGACAAGTACACATACATGCGTGTTCCACAGGCTCGTAATTACTACCGAACTACCACATCTCATTCCTCATAAATATTGCCTGCAAATCGTGCAATTACTTACGTCACTACACCAAACATCACATCAACACAGACCATTTCTGTCACTTTAATAATAAAACAAATGGTGGTACCAGAAACTAACTTCAAAGAGGAACCACAGACTCCCAATTTAAAAATATGAAAGTCAAAAGAACAGTACACGCCAAGGTAAAGAATTTACTGAGTGCTCGATGAGCCAGCGAAACAGCACGTGACGGCAACTGCCCACTAAATAGTGAGGGCCAAAGTGGAAGGAAAAATCAAGCCTCCATGGCTAGGCAGGACACTAGCAGTTCATGCTCCCAACGAAATATAAATCCAGTTATTATTGATCCTAACTACTCATATCAGGAGCCATCTCCCAACGCCCCATATGCAAATTTGACCTAGCTCGGCTGCAAGTAGCACGTGCGGAACTCACCCGTCCATGAACTGCACCATCAGTCTCCAATGCGAGAAGCTAAATTGCTGACTCGCAGCAGGAATGCCAATATTCATGACACACTGAAAGCTGGATACAGCAACAATCTTCGAACTGTCCTACCAAGGATTTCTATTGCACAACCGAAAATGGCAGTGAAGGAGAATTCGCGCTAAAGGCTGGGCTCTAGAAGAGTCCGCCGAGCTGCGCCGTGATGCTCTGCAGGAACGTGTTGTTCGCGCCCGCCAGACGACGACGGCGCAGACGCTCCGCGACGATGAACGCCAGCTCCAGCGCCTGCGACGCGTTCAAACGCGGGTCGCAGTGCGTGTGGTAGCGAGAGCTCAGGTCCTCGTACTTCAACTCGCGGCCACCGCCCACGCACTCCGTCACGTCTTGACCAGTCATCTCCAAGTGCACGCCGCCCGCGTGCGTGCCCTCCTGCTCGTGCACGTCGAAAAAAGCCTTCACCTCCTCCTGAAATCAAATCAACGGACGCACATGTTAAATGCAAAACCTCCTCGTCACAACTACATGCAAACATCACTGCCAGCCACAGTAAAACTGCATTTCGCGCAGGGCAGGCATGCATATCAATTCACCATCCAAATGCACAAATTCACAAACACAAATGATACTAAACAACCAAAAACAAAGGACGACACAATGCCATCGGTGGAGGGCTCGTACCAAAATGGCGTCGAAGGGACGAGTCTTCAGACCCGAAGGCGCCTTCACCGTGTTGCCGTGCATGGGGTCGCTCACCCAAGTCACGATGCAACCCGCCTGACGCACCGCGCGAACCAGCGCCGGGAACTTCTCGCGAAGCTTGCTCGCGCCCATGCGCACGATCACCGTCAAACGACCCGGCTTGTTCTCGGGATTCAGCAAGTTGCACAAAGTCACCAGGTCATCCGCCGCCATCTTGTCGCTCACCTTCACGCCCAAAGGGTTCGCCACGCCGCGCAAAAACTCGATGTGCGCGCCGTCCAACTGACGCGTGCGCTCGCCGATCCAAAGCATGTGCGCCGAACAGTCGAACCAACGACCCGAAGTCGAGTCCTCGCGCGTCAAAGCCTGCTCGTACGGAAGCAACAGGCACTCGTGCGACGTCCAGAACTGCGTTGAAGTCATCAGAGGGTGGTCCAGCGTCAGACCGCAAGCGGACATGAAACCCAAAGCCTCGTCCACTCGGTGCGCCAGCTCGCGGTAGCGATCGCCCTGCTCGCTGTTCGCCGCGAAGTTCAAGTTCCACTGCGTCACGCGCTGCATGGCCGCGAAACCTCCCGTCGCGAACGCGCGAAGCAAATTCAGCGTCGCCGCCGCCTGACTGTAAGCGCGCACCATGCGCTCCGGGTCGGGCACGCGCGCCTCCAGCGTCGGAAGGTCCGCGTTGATGTTGTCGCCGCGGTAGCTCGGCAGCTCCACACCGTCCACCATCTCCGTGTCGCTGGAGCGAGGCTTCGCGAACTGACCCGCCATTCTCCCCACCTGCACACGCATGGCGACAACCATTCAGTCCATGGAGTTCAGCAACTCTCACATGCCGTCCACATGTCCCTCCGTCACACAAAAGCAATGCCTCCCATTGCGCGCCTTGCAATCAATAACATATGGGTCTAGCACTTGATCGAGACGCCACCAAGAATACAGGAGAGCCAATGCGCACAGGCATACAAGAATGCGAAACAAATTTTGTACCTTGACAACGGGCATTTGACCCCCGAACATGAGCACCGCGCCCATCTGCAAAATCACGCGGAACGTGTCCCTGATGTTGTTGGCGTTGAACTCCTTGAAGCTCTCCGCGCAGTCTCCACCTTGCAGCAGAAACGCATTGCCCAGAGCCGCCTCTCCCAGACGCTCTTCCAAGCTCCGCGCCTCTCCCGCGAACACCAGCGGAGGGAAGTCGCTGAGGACCCGCTCCACTTCCTCCAGCTTCGCCGCGTCAGGGTACGTCGGCTGCTGCAGCGCCACCTTGGTCCTCCAGCTGCTGGGCGACCAGTCCTTCTTCGTGCCGGGCAAGTCCTCTGCACACCACGGCAGCCGCTGCCCATCAGAAACGGACAATGTACAGTGCGTGGCAAATTACGGTCCCTCCACTGTGACATGCATCCTGAACCCCAAGATCGGTCGCCCCACGCTTCAAGGCAGAACTACTGGCATGTATCACCAGGTCACACCAGACATGCGCAACAAGCCATACATTCAAGCCATACAGCTCCTGTGCTGCATGGCTCATATTGCTTGATCACAACCCATTACTCTTCCAGTTCACAAAGCCCCGACCCGGCCTACCTTGTGCGACGTCCGTCTTCAAAGACTCCACGGCCTGCACGACCTTCGACACGTTTGCGTTCAACGCTCCTCCATTGGGAAGGGACGCGCTGATCCGCGTCGACCGCCTCACGGAAGCGCTCTTCGTCACACCACTCGGCAATGTCGACAGGGTCTCCACCCGCGGGGTCACCAGCGTTCGGCTCACGAGAGCCATCCCGGAGTCGATATGGAGGCTGCTGATGCTACTGCTGCCTTACAGTCTGCACAATTACGATCCACCAAATGTCATTAAACGCAAGCTCGGGCACTGTGCTGCACACCACCAGCACCACCAAAACGATCGGCCCCAAGATGACACCCTCACAGCATCCAACACCAACGACACGATGCACCTTTACATCGCCGTGGTTGCATTGGCAAGCGGCCTCACCCAATCCGGCCACAAGCACGACCTCATGCACCTTGCCACAATCAATTTCATAAACAGGAACAATGGCACAACAAATTTCTCCTCGCTGGGCTTCCCCCTACCTACCGATCAAATTCTTCTAGCATAGAACTGTCGAAATTCCACAACGGGCACCCATGGAGAATTCACAAAAACACAGAATTTCATCCAGGTAGTCTAGACAAGGAAACGAACGCACGCGCACGGAACCGGCTGCCTCCCACGAACGGAATGAAATCAGAAGGTCACTCAGGGACACCAGACACCCGGTTTCCTTCCGTGGAGACAACTCCATTCGGAAGCACAACACAGTGCCTCCCGTCCTTCCAATTCACCCCTCCCAGCACATCTATCCCCCCAACGACCTCCCCACACTACTGCCAAGTCTCCATAGCAAAACACGAACGTCCTCATCCCTCTGTTTCCCCAAACCACGTCTGGAGCAGAGCCCGTCTATTCGACACCGTCAAGCAAATCCAGAACACTCTCTCACACACAACCAACGCCGAAATGTGCTCATCGGAGCTCCTTTCGGACGACGAAGAGACGCTCGCTTCGGAGACTCGACAACACCTTCTCACCGTGCGGAGGGTACGTCCAAAGTCTCGACCTCGCGCTTCGCCTCGGAATAAGCGAGAGCATTGATTGCCCGCCCACGCCCTCATCTCTATCCCGAACCTCTCTCACCGCATCTAAGCTTATGACATCTTCCTACTCGTCTGCTGGCGACGGCAGCCGCCACCACGCCGTCACCACCGTCCCAAATCCCCAAGCCCATGTAACGACGCCCACAACTACGAAACGACTCCAAACCCACAAAATCCAGTGTCATCTACCTCACCCACTAACAACACGTCCCGTTACCAATCCCCACGCTCGTCCCGCACTCCGAAACCTAATTGACCGTCCCAATTGCATTTATTCTTGGGACCCAGCAACAATAGACGAGCGCCATGGGTGAGTAGAGCGTACCTTCCGCAATGTAGACTTCCAACCCGCCAGCAACCACACTCTAAGGCGCCACCCGCAAGCTCCCACGCCCCGTGAAGCCTTGAACCACCGCACCGCACTGCGAGCGTCCTTGGCAAAAAGACTTGAGCTTGGGAGCACGAGAGGGGAGTCTTGTGCGTTGGAGAAGTCCGCGACTGATGACTGCTGGTTTGCAGATGAGTCTGACTGCCTGGTGGAAACTCCTGGCTTGATGGGGCGGCTGGGTTTTTTTGTGCCTTTGGTCGTACCGGATTTGGCCACTTTGGGCCGCGTGCCTTTTCTTTTTTCAGTTTGGCATTGAAAACAAATTCCATGTAATAATAAACAAGACTGTAATACTAAACTAATTTTTTCTATGCGGAAATGCGAGGGTTCACGTTTGTCGAGCAGGCTTCAGTTGACTGCCGAAGTCGCATTGTCTTCGGCTTTCCTGACGTGAATTGGAGAAAAAGGAGACTTCACGTTGAACTTTATGCTGGAAAAGAAGTGAAATGTCTCCCCCAGACTGATCTGAAGAGAGAGAGAGATTGCCACGCACTTGAGGAACAGGAAGGTAGTATGCTTTAAAAGCAACCATTTAACCCCTAAAGGATCAAGTGTCCGTTCAACGTACGCGAGAAATCTCGGGTAGGTTCCTACAAAGTCATTTTCGGTTGGATGTTCATGAAATTTGAAGACAATGTGTAAACATGTGCCTCCTTCGTGAAAAAAACTAATTTTTTTTCCGATCGAGTGCCTAAACCAAAAGTTATGTTGCCGTGAACTTTTTGGGTAGCCTAGGCAATTGGGAAATCTTTGGAGAATCTTTTGCAAAAAAGATCATCAAGTTTTGAAATCTGGCATGTATGTAACTAATAAAATATGGCATAAAATTGTCCAAAAAAAATAAATTTTAGTTGTCAAATCACATTCTAAGAGGAGGCTAACTTGATTAGCTATGTTGGGGTAGTTTCAAGAAAAAAACATTTTCTTTTAACTTCAAGTCCTATTTTCTTGCAATCAATGAAGTCAAATTTTTGAAATTTTTTCCACATATTCCAAATGCTTGTCTCTAATTTATCACCATTTGGATTTAAAATAAAATATTTCATCATTGCACAAAAAAATGACTAGTGTATTGCCAATTCACTTAACTTCTTTGCGTTGCAAGGTGATTTAGAATAATTTAGACTCCATATTTTCTTCTAAATTTTTTTGTAAGTGAACCTAATATCATATAATTATGAATGGTCAAAAATCTAATGTTTGTTTAGAACAAAAATTTACTCCAAAATGAGCCCAAAGTCTATTGACCATGTTTCGCAAGATTGGAAAAAAGTTTTTTTTTTCACTTTAAATGCTATAATCTTTCAATCTGTTCAGTGAAAAGGGATGAAAATTTTTCCACACATTGGTAAAATACTCTAATTTAGATTTGTATGGTGAAGTTCAAAAATAAAGCTTTTATTTTCTTTTTTGAATAACATACCAAAAAGTCGCAGTTTTTGGAATGTCTCTCTGGAAAAAACCCTTGGTCCTTTAGGGGTTAAAGGATGGTCCGCCTTTTTCACAGGTTTTCGTGGATAAAAATGTTTTAGATTATTTTTCAGAGAAAGAAGAATAGATGTGGAACCTAACACAAGTCGTTTTGTATTTTTCCAAACATTTTTGAATTACTTATAAATTTTCAAAGATTCAAGGCATAGGCACCTATTTGTAACCATAGGTCTCCCAAAATCTGTCCATTTGCAACATGTAAAGAGATGTGCGCGAATCAAAGACAATGATTGGCTCTTGCAATAGAAAAAACTTTTTTCCTCTATGCATTCAATTGCTAAAGTGGTTCATTTAAGGATTAGGGTTGCTAGCGTGTGAGCGTGAGCTTGTGAGCCTATGAGCCTGTGAGCGGGAACTTTTTTTTGTATAAAAAATAGGTGATGGACCTATGACTGTGGATTTATTATATGTTTACATTCAAAATTTTAAGAAATGTGAAGTCAATTTAATGAATTTTGACGCGCTTATAAACGTATTTTGAAGATATTCTTTGCAACAAAAAAATGTAGTCATTTTTTATAGACATCATGATATACATAATGCAAATGGAAACACCAAATGTCTAAGATATAACCATAAAACACACATATCTAATCATAATAAAAACCCACATATAATAGTATGACTAATGAGATATGTCAATCTCAAAAGTCTAAATTGCAATGGACTTGGTTGCTAAACCCTCAATTGTAGATGATGATGAATCTAAAGTCTCTTTATCCTTGGATGCACTACCATCTATAAAATCTAGAACATTCAAAACGTAGGTATCTTTATAGTGTTTTATTTTGGAACAACCACACTCCGCAAATACCTATGCCATTTGCTTGGCATACACGGGAAGATGAAAAGGCTTCTTTGGACTCAAGAGAAGACTTCATGTCTTTATAATCCCATTTGTTGACGTCAATCCTCTATGACTATAAACAAATGTCAAACAATATTAGATTTGCAAATCCAAAAACTTGACATGAAAAAAATATATATAAAATATTGCAAACTTACTGAATGGTGTCTTTTGAGCAAACTTGCAAGCCACAATGGTCATAACATCTTAATTTTGGGATGCCTCAATTGGCGATGACGGTTGTGTTGTTACCACAACCGGGGTAGACTTCCTCATGGGTTCAAGGATGGCATTGAAAATTTTCTTATCCTCCTCCATCACCACAATGCAGTGTTCCGTGCCACAACAAGCGGTATTGGATGCACGTAAAATAAACAACATTATATACATTAATTGAATGATTCATTTTGCAAATTCAATTTTATATCCGAAGTAATTCAATTCAGTAGTCACTTGTAGTTGCGGTGTAGTCTAGAACTCTAGGGTGTTTGCAAGCCTCTTTTAAGAACTCATAACTGTAATCGGTGTTAGCCACCATGATTGATTTGATCATCTTTGCGTAAAACTTGGTGGCCTTTTGCTTAGCTCCCAACCTCATAGCGTTTGCAATGTTGGATTTGTTTTTTCCCTCAAATAGGTTGTCTCATTATATTTCATCCCTCAGTATCCACTGCAAGAGCAATTTCTTGCTACACAAGTCAAGTAACTTCTTAGTTAGATTTTAATATAAATAATCAAATCATAAAATACAAAATAATAATTTAAAAAGAAAAAAACACATAATCAAATTCTCACCTGAAAAATGAAAGCTATGAAAACGTCAACTAGCATCAAGTATTAAGTTTTTTTAAACATTTGGGAAACATATTTCTTAACCTCTGATGGCCTCAACATCTCCATAAACTTGGGCAAGGCTAAAAGGCCACACTTCTACACCTGGTACAATGTATGAACCAAGTTGGTCTTCATATGGGAGTCCTTAGTGGATCTGAATTTCAAATGAGGTGATGAAAAATCTTTTCATATACCTTGAATAGCAAATAAACTGTAAAACAAGTAAAACAAAAAATTTATTGGATGGGTTTATAAGAAGATCCACTCACTTGTTTATATCATGCATGATTTACATGACCAATTTAATCTAGCTTTTGATATCAAGGACAATACAATGCACTACAATGTGCTAGGTCGCCTCTGTTAGATGGAGCCTAGAAATGTGACTCATCCATGAAGTCTTTTTCTTTATCTTCAACAACATCTTGCTTCCTATAATCACTACAAAAAAACAAGGGTATAAACAACTTGTTTACTATAATTGCAAGCTCAACAATGACTACAAAATGACTTTTTTGCAATCATTGTGGACATGAAATGACTACTACGATCATAGTGGACAAGTTGTTTATACTCTTGTTTTTTTGTAGTGAATCTCCAAGGTTCTTCATCAACTTCTATTTTAGGCTAGCTTGTCTCATCCGTCCCTAAAATCTCTACAATCCACTCTTCTTGAGTTTGATTTATAGAAGACTCCTCCATCAACAATGACAATTCCAATGAACTCAAAATTTTGGAACAATACAATCATAAAGCTGAACACAAAGTATAAATACAAAGCTCAAGTGTTAAAAATCATACTTACTGTCAATGACATAGAGCACTACATGCTTGCCAATTGTAGCACTACATGCACAATCACATTTTCTTCAAAATTTGGACTAGTAGTTGAAATTGAAGATTCTTCCTCTAAGATATATTTTGTCTCGGAGCTATCGTTGAAAAAGACGTGCTACTTCCATTTCAGAGTCTTTGGGTTTGTGAAATGACTAGGCACAAATTGTTCTAGATGATCAATTGCGCAATTGCAAGCATTCATAATGTCTGCAAAACTTACCAACTCAAGGTGACCACTTTTGTTAGCCGATTTGTCACTAGAAATCTTGATGTTTGCATTTGCCAAAGACATTGGCTACAATGGACTTGCCACATCCGCAACAAAGATTATCCATGATGCACTCTTGGTTTAATATGCACTATAAAGATCATCAATAATATATGCAAAGATGTCACATTAAATAAATTTAAGAAAATTCAAGACTTAATCAATGTCAATAAAGATTATCTTAGTACCACAAGCTTCTCAAATTTGTTTATGACTAGAATGAATTAGAAGATGAAACCATCTTTAACCCATAAAAGTATTACTAAATACTAATGGCAAAAAAATCCTTAGTTAAAATTTCAAAGCATGACGTGCCAAGGGTGCCAAGCACCACGCCTACAACAACCCCAACATGCCTTCCTAATTGACTCTACCATTGAAAATTCATAAATTCTTGAAAAAAGGACAAATTCTAGGGGGTCTAATTGAGGTTGATTTAGGATCAATTTGATCTCACCAACCTAAGAAGACACTTTGATGCACCCCCCAAAATTAGTAGACTATTGGATTTTTATTTCAAATTCATAAATACATTACATTTCATTTAAAAAAACAAACTAAGCTTCAATCTAGAACAGCCAAGCTAGGTGCTCTTCAATTCAATTCACATTCACTAATGTAAATTAATATTTGACAATAGGAATTCAAAGTCCACTCCTCTTGAAGTAGGACAAACATGCATCCATTATTTATTATTTTATCAACCACACCGTAAAGATTGGAAACAAGAATACCAAAACTTGAAACGATTTTAGAAGACCCAACAGTGACTTCTCTAAGATCGGTTGAATTCGATGGATGCTTCAGGGTACCAACCAGACCTCCTATTTTTGATACCCAAAACATAAATTCAAAGAACAATTCTTTTTTTCTTTGGGTACCAAAAAGAGGAGGTGAAGCTGGTACGTCTAGGACCTCAGTCGGATCCGATGGATGTTTTCAAGGTACCAGGTAGACCTCTTATTTTTGGTACCCGAAAAGAAAAAATTTGAAAAAAATAAATTTCTTTGGGTACCAAAAAGAGGAGGTGAAGCTGTTATCTCTAGGACCTTAGTCAGATCCGACGGATGTTTCAGGGGTACTACCCAGACCTCCTATTTTTGATACCCAAAAAAATGAAATTGAAATTTTTTTTTATTTAAATTTTTTTTAATTCTTTGAGTACCGAAAAGAGGAGGTGAAGCTGGTACCTCCAGGACCTTAGTCGGATCCGACAGATGTTTTAGGGATACCAGCTAGACCTCCTATTTTTGGTATCCCAAAAAAAAAACTGAAATTTTGAAATTTTGAAATTTTTTTAATTCTTTTTAATTTTTTTTTAATTTTTTTTGGATACCGGAAAGAGGAGGTGAAGTTGGTACCTCCAAGACTTCAATTGGATCCGACAGATGTTTCAGTGGAACTAGCTAGACCTTCCATTTTTGGTACCTGAAAAAATTAAAATTATTTGAAAAAAATATTTGTTTTAATTAAATTTAATTTATTTATGTTGAGTATCGAAAAGAGGAGGTGAAGCTATTACCTAGAAGACCTTAGTTGGATCCGACTGATGTTTCGTGGGTACCAACGAGACTTTTTATTTCAATACCTAAAATTTTAATTTAAAATTTTGAAAATAGAAATTGATTGTGTATCAAAAGTAGGGGTCTTCTTGGTATCTTTCAAGATTTTAGTCAGATCTAAGGTAGGATTGTCTATGTCATTGTTAGATGGGACATTGGTTTGAGGCACAATGATAAGGTACCTCCTTTATGATCTCCAAACATTATTTCTGAACAACAACGTTGCATCCATTCATCTCCATAGTTTCCTTTTTCAAAATGCATAGATCACCATTCGGGGGGGCGGATGTGGGGTCCAGTTTGCCCATCTGTCCCGTCCGATCACCTTGACCCGTCCAGTATGACAACCCTGCTTCAAAGTTTATTTTAGAGTAGAGAATCCATAATTGCCCGCAAACCTAAGCACCTCATAACTTTTGACTCATTGATCAAAATGGAACGATTTAAAGCTTTCTATGTATGTATAAACCTAAAAAATCAATTTCAAATTTTAGTTTTGAATTTAAAAGTGATTTTTTCAAATCTGCTTGGATTGTCCGAGTAGAGAAACAAACTACATATTAGGTCATAACTTTTGACTCATATTTCCAAATGTCCTCAAATTTAGTGCACATAAAAGACATTCTTTGTTTGCACCTTCTCCTAAAATTTGGGCCAAAAACATGGAAATCTCAAGTCACATGTACCTACCCCAAATTTCTATACTGCCAAAAAACGCAGCTTGGTCCTTTTGGGGTTAAAGGACGGTGAGGTTGAAAATTGGCTAATAGATGACTTGATTGTTCATTGTAGAAACAAAAAATGCACCTATTGATTCAATAATTAGAGCATTTTGTTGACTACCTTAGTCATGGAGGTTGCATCCTTTAAAGGTTAATTCCTAACTATCTAAGGCACAAAATTTTGGTATTGACAATATTTTGAAGTTAAATTAAACCTTACTAAGTTACTATTCTCAATAGTTTATATTTATGAAAAATTCTTTTTGAAGTCTAGTTTTAGGATCAAAAATTCGATTTTGAAAGTGGATGATTGGGTCATTGCAAGAAACACCTAGCGTTGGGCTTAAAATAGCCTATCTCAATGAGTACTCTAACTTTTGGAATAATTTTTCTAAAACGAAATAAAAATATAGAAAATTTGTAAAGCATTGAAAATAATAAGTTCCCAAAAATTCAGACCTAGAAAAATTTATCTCTAAAAGTTATGCACAAAAAAAGCATGATGAAAAGTACCAAGACAATGACATTTTGATGTTTGAATTTCTACTGTGAGGGCTCTTGGAAATGAACCTCGAATACACTAGAATTTGGAGAAAAAATCACATTAGAAATTCATTTAAAAAAAATTGTAAAGTAGATTTTGAGAAGCTGAAAATTCATTGGAATAATGCATGTTATGCCCTTCAAACTCATATTTTTTTGGTGGCCAATTTTTTTGTTTTGACATTTGAGAAGGGGTTTGAAAGACTTCAAATCAGTTTCACAATTTTAACACCCTCATGATCAAACATTATAATATTTCAATCTATAAGTAATATTGTTGTGTTTTCTTTTCACATGTTTTCTTAATGTCTAGTTTGAATTTGTACAGTTACAATTCAAATCTTTTTTATAAAACTTATCAAAATGTTCTTTTTTTGTTCAATTCAAAACAAATTCCAAAAAGCTCAAAAAAAGCCTTGGACATGTAGGAGTTAAAAATGCATTTTTCCTTCTCATTGATTGCCATTGTTTCAAAACATAAAGATATGTGCACCTCTTAAACAGACAATTGCAATACATTTAGTAACAATTCGGGGGGGCGGATGTAGGGGGCGCAGACGTCAGTGCGTGGACTTTCCGTCAGGCGCGGACTTCTTATCAGGGCACGGACCCAAGGGCACGGACGTCCCACTCCTCAGCCATAGTGTGGGGAGAAGTCAAATTTGCATTGAACTTGGTCACGGGATTCTTCTTTCCCATGGAGAAGGAGAACCCATTAATGCAATCAACCCTTCATTTGAGTTCAGGGTATATTTTCAAGTCAATGGTTGCATTAAGAGGTCCAACCACTTTTTGAGTTCAAAGACAATGTATGGAAGCATGTCGCTCCCTTCTTGGGGCTGGACTTCTCCTTCTTGCCTTCATCAAGTACTTGAGAACTAGGATCCATCTAAAAAAAAAATTAGAAAATGAAACTGAACTTCCAAACAAGAAGGACAAAATTTGTGTGAGTAGAATCCCAAAGGGTTTGGAGTCCTAATGAAAGACAAGATATATATTTGTTTAAATTCGAGTTCAAGGATTCATTTTTTATTCTTCTAAATAGAACCTATTTGGAATTTAGGGTTTGGAGCTTACAAATCAAATCATAACCAACTTATACTTTCTTGGCTTTTTATTCAAGGCTTTATTTTTGAAATAAATAGCTACAAGGATTTGGATTGAAATCAAATACAAATTATAATGCATTGAAATATACTTGAAGGGTTTGTTTTTGGATAAAGAAGTTACAAGGGTTTGGGTCTTTAAGACTTCAACGGTATATTCTTGTAATGGGGATACCAAAAGGGGTTGGTACTGAAATGAAATACTAGTTACGTTATTTTGGAATTCAAGTTCAATGGTTTATTTTTGTAATGGGGATACCAAATCGGTTTGGGATTGAAATAAAATACTGGTCAAGTTTTATTGGAATTCAAATATTCAATCATTCAACTAAATTTTTTTTATTTGTGTAGTGGGATCCTATAAGAGTTTGGGATTGAAATCAAATACTACTTAAGTTATTTTAGAATTCAAGTTCAACGGTACTTTTTTGTAATGTGGATACCAAAGTGGTTTGGGATTGAAATGAAATACTAGTCAAGTTATGTTGAATTCAATCATTCAACTAGAAAATTTTATTTCTGTAATGTAATCGTAGAATGGTTTGGGATTGAGTATGGGATCCTAGAAGGGTTTTGTTTTTTGTTTTTTTTGTTGAGAACAAATAAAACGAACCCATTGCATTAAAAAAAGTCACAAACCATAAGCCCAAGCCAGAGGCTGGACAAATGAAGAGATGATGAACACAAAATATCCTACAAGGGTTTGATATTGAAATCAAATACTACTTAAGTTATTCTGGAATTCAAGTTCAACGGTATATTTTTGTAATGAAGATACCAAACCAATTTGAAATTGAAATGAAATATTAGTCATGTTATTTTGGAATTCAGTCATTCAACTTAAAATTTTTATTTGTGTAATAAGATACTAAAAGGGTTTGGTATTAAAATCAAATACTACTTAACTTATTTTAGAATTCAAGTTCAACGGTGTGTTTTGGTAATGGGATTGTAGAAGGCTTTGGAATTGAGATGAAATACTTGTTAAGTTTTTTTTGGAATTCACCTTCAACGGGTTCTTTTTGTAAGGGGCTACAGGAGGGTTTGGGATTGAAATGAAGTACTAGTTAAGATATTTGTGTATTCAAGTTTGTGAGTTTGCGTGTTTAAGTTTGTCATGGAGAGAGTTCAAATTTGGCTTGGAGGGAGTTCAGGTCTGTCATTTGGATAAGTTTCCATACATACGTCCAGGTCAGGGTGCAAACAACTGGACAGGGCACGAACGTTGAGCAGGACAACAAGGGGGAGTAAAATTCAGCTTCAACATTTGAAATTGGCATGGAATTCTTCCTTCCCATGGAGAAGGAGAAGCCATTAATGCAATCAGCCTTTAATTTGAGCTCAGAGAATATCTGCAAGTCAATGGCTGTATGAAGAGGTCCAACTACTTTTTGAGTTCAAAGACAAGTCATGGAAGGATGTGGCACCTTTCTTGTGCCACACTTGTCCTTCTTGGCTTCCCCAAGGACTTGAGAACTAGTCCCCACCCAAAAAAAAGGAGATTTCAGAAAATGAAAATTAACTTGCATACTTCAAGAGAAAAAAAATTTGAAATTAGATGCTAGAAGTTCTTGGATTTATAACAAAAGACAAGGTATACATTTTTTTAAATTCAAATTGAAGGATGCATTTTCAAATTCTCCAAATAGAAACTAAAAGGATTCATAGTTCAAAAAACAAACCAAACACGTCTTATATTTTGTAGATTTCTAATTGAATGGGTTTATTTTTTGTAATGGAGGCTACAAGGGTTTGGAAATTGGAATTCACATCATTAACGTATTACAATGTATTCAAATGTATTTCAAGGATTTATTTTTGAAAATAAAGGCTACAAGGATTTGGAAAGGAAACAAAATGCAAGTTCTAATAGTTTTGAGGTAAGTTCAAGGCTTTAGTCTTGTTACTAGATGCTACAGGGGTATTGATCTCAAATCAAATAGAAGTTATGTTTTGTTTAGTTATAGTTGAAGGCTTTATGGTGTTGGTAAATTGTTATTCCAAGTATTTCAAATTCAAATAAAATAGAAGTTAAATGTTATGTGCTTGTACTTCAAGGGCTTCAAGTTGAAGTACATATTATAAGGGCTTGGAAATCCCTTCAAATACAAGTTAATATTTTTGGGTTCTACTTCAAGGGTTCATTTGTGTTAATGGAAGATACAAGGATTGGGAATTCAAACCAGATACAAGTCATTTTATATTTGGTTAGGATTAAAGGGTTTAATTTTGTAAGTACTACATAGAGGCTACAAGATTTTGAAATTCCTATGAAATATAGGATATAGTTCTTGGGATTCAAGTTGCAGCCTTGCAAGGCCTACTTCTGTAACCAAAGGCTACAAGGGCCCCCCTTCCTTTACTTTGAAATTCACAACGGAAAAAAATATGGTTTGATTGAACAAGGGCCCCCTTTCATTCCAAAAAAAACTACTTGAATTTGGGTCCAATTTAAGAAAATGTGGTTCACATGAACAAGGGTCCCCCCTTATTGGAAGTTATTGCTTATAAATTCAAAAGGCATTAGTATTTTTTTGCCTGCAATGCAAAAAAATATGTTTCAATTAAACAAGGGACCCTTTATTTCTTCTTAATGGAGAATGAATTAAATTCATTCACCTACAAGGAAAAAAAATACAGGTCCACAGAGCAAGGTTTTTCTTCCTTTACTTTTAAATTTACAAGGAATTAGTTCTACTTGACCCCAATGGAAAAAAACATGGTTTGGTTGTACAAGGTCCCCTTTCATTAAAAAATAAATTAGTTCAATTTGACTCCAATTTAACCCCTAAAGGACCAAGGCCTATTTTCTGCCAAAAATCACTAAAAACTGCCATTTCTTTAGCAAAGAGTAAAAAAAAATTTAATTGTTTTTTTTCACATCTAACCGTAGGATACTACACCTGACTAGTATGAGAATATGTGGAAAAAAATTCAAAATTTTGGACCACACAAACTGCAAGAAATCTGCATTTTAAGTGCAAAAAACAAGTTTATCAGTACATTATGGGACTAGATTTTTTGACTTTGAACATTTTAAACTTAAAACTTTTGCACTACAAATTTTTGAGCTTTAAATCTTTACAATGGAGAATTGAGTTGAGAATCTAGAAAAAAAAATTCAAAAAAACTTAATTTTCATTATTAAAAAAATTGTTAAGTAGAAGTAGGTACGAGATAGTAGAAAAATCTAAAATATTAATATCTTTTATATGGAATTAAAATGCATTAATCCCAATGGTGAGATTGTTCTAGGAAAAAATCCAAACCACAAGGAATTTTATTTTTTTTTAAATTATAAAAATTGCATTTGGAAATAAATCCTATAAGTTATTTTTTTCAAAAAGATGCTCTAAGTGCCCAAAAAATAAGATTGTCTATAATTTTTTCATAACAAATCCAAATGGAAAGAATCAAAGCTTCCTAGATAGACAAAAATAAAATCTATGGCAAGAAAAACTAAAAAAGAAAAATTCAAATTTCTGCAAATTTCTTTTGCTGAAACCCCTCTCCCCTGTTTTGAGCTTATTTGGGCATAACTTTTGTTCTCAGGTACCGATTGAAAAAAAAAATTATACTCCCACGAAGCTTATAAGTTTTTCTATCTGCATAAAAAGTTTCAAAAAATCAGGACAAAAATTCAGCCCATAGGTACCTGCCTGAAATCCCATTTGTCCCCCGAGGAGACAATGGTCCTTTAGGGGTTAAAAAATGTGTTTCATATGAGCAAGGGTCCCCCCTTATTGCTCATAAATTCAAAAGGAATTAGAAAATTTTTGCCTACAATGCAAAAAAATATGGTTTAATTGAATGAGGACTTCTTTATTGCTTCTTAATGGAGAATGAATTAAATTCATTCGCCTTCAAGGGAAAAAAATACGAGTCCATGGAGCAAGGTTCCTCTTCCTTTACTTTTAAATTCACAAGGAATTAGTTCCAGTTGGCCCCAATGAAAAAAATATGGTTCAGTTGTACAAAGATCCCCTTCATTCAAAAATAAATTAATTCAATTTGGCTCCAGTTTAAAAAAATCGTCCGCACCTTTACTATTGTTCGCGACTTGACCTACTCTTGTCCCCGCCCTGGCATTCATACGTGCCTTGACACAATTATGTCCCTGCCTTGACTTCCGTCCGCACCCTGGCAAGATTACGTCCATACCCTGGATCCTACTTGGCAGCCATGTGGTGTCAAAGTGGCAGCCACATCACCTATTTTTTCAATTAAAGAAAGTCAACTTAGTGTTGACCACATTGGACGGACAAGACCTCTATCGGACAAGCAAACCGGACGTCCGTCCGGTACTTCGATATGACAACCCTGCTTTGAAGTCCTTTATTGAACTCAATTTTCAATACTTTTGGAAAAAAATAAAAATATTAGTTGTAGATTGTTTATTATAAGATTACAACCATTGGGATTGACATTTTTTAGTTCCATAACTAAATTGTTAACAATTTAGTAATTTGAATCATTCTCTACATCTTTCTACTTATTTTTTTTTTCTATATGTTGTACAATTCCAAGTGATCTGAAAACTGTCAAGCATGTAGCCAACTTCCCTTGAAGAATGAATTTAAAGAAGAACCACCATTTTGGACATTTTTTCATACAAATGTGAGCTTGTGAAGTGCAGCTGCCCGGGTTTTTGCGAGGCCCAAAAAAAGATTTTTGCCACTTCAAATGCTAATATCTTGCAATCTACACTGTGAAAATTTCAGAATTTTTTTCCACATATCCTCAATCTAGTGCACTACAAGATCCCACAATTATATGTGCCCAAAAATTTGGTACTTATACTAAAAATGGCAATTTTTGAGCGTTTTTGGTGATAATATAGTCACGAAACTTTAGAGGTTAAGGATTAAAACAAACACTCTCGTAATTGTGTCACCTATGTATAGATGGCCAAGATTTCAAGCTTGCAATCTTGGACAATTGTAGATAGGTGATGCAATTCAAAGAGTCTCTTTTAGATGCACATACCTCGAGGCATGCTCATGCCTTGGGACAATGGCAATCAATGAGAAGGACAAATGCATTTTTTAAACTTGAAAGAACAATGCAACATTATCTTCAAGGTGTTTGTACAACTTTAGTTTGTGCAACACTCTTGAATTAGGAATATATTTGTGTTGTAGTGCCTGTCAATTAAAGAAAATTATTTGATTGAAAAAATACATAATATTTTTAATAAAGAAGCCCATACTCACATTCAATTTGGAATGTACCCTAGCTTATTTATGGCTATTTGTCCCACATTCTTGGCTACAAGAGTGCAAATTGAAGAAGAAAAAGGGTTCCTTAATGGTCTATTGAAGAATTTTATGTGATTTTGGGTGGTTGCAAGAAACACTTGTCCTTTTTTATTTTATTGAATTCCTTTGGCTTTGGATGGATGGTTTTTCAACTATAACTTTTGCAGTGTATGTCCAATGTATGCAAAATTTGAAAATGAAGGTACATGTGTTAGTTGTAGGCATAAAGTAATTTTTTGCATTCTATGAAAACTAATTTTTTAATTTTAAAGAGTCCTCAGTTGATGTCTATTTTTGCCATTTGGTAGTGTTAGTCCTATTTTTTACTTGAAATTGCAAATTCAAGCTAGAAATTGAGGAACTAGTTGTTAAACGAAGATTGCACATAGTGATGACAAGGTTTTATGCAAATTTTGACAGGTGTAGTGTGCTCATGGTTTCAAAGTGTGTGTTCTTTGTGCAAAGAGTAGAATGAGAAAAAAAAATGCTTTGAAAATGAAGTATTTGGTACAATTTAAGGACATCAAAGTGTAGAAAAATGTCCATTTTTAAATTCATTTTTTGATTAAATTTAAAAAAAAATTCATAGTGTTTATGTGTCCATTTTCTACTAATTTCCAGTTCCTCAACTATATAATAGTCCATTGCAGTCAATAGTAGTGCATAGTATTGCACTAATTTTTTTATTCATTTTCATAGACTTATTGATTTTTGAAGATTTTGAGTTGTTTAAAAAAATAATTTGATATATATATATTTTTTTCCATGACTTAAACCACATTTTTTTATTGCTACTCTTTATCATAGTATTATAGTACTTGTAGTAGTGGGAGTCCTACAACCCAAAACAACATTTTTGAGACAAAAACATTAAGTATTTCTTGCAATAGCCTTTCTCCAATTTGAACATCAAGGTTTAATTGGTATGTGAAGATGGAGGAATTGTCAATTTAAAATTACCTACTTTGTTTAAGAAAAAACAAAAACTTTAATGATTTAACTATTGTAGTATGCTACAGATTAGGAGATTCTACACTCATATATTGAAGTAAATATTTTATGTTGAGAATGCAATTAGGCCATTTTTGTGAATATTCTTGAAGTGCAATTTGGAGTATTTTTTGCAATAGCCCTTCTCCAATTTGAACATCAAGGTTTAATTGGTATGTGAAGATGGAGGAATTGTCAATTTAAAGTTAACTACTTTGTTTAAGAAAAAAAAAGACTTTAATGATTTAACTATTGTAGTATGCTATAAATTAGGAGATTCTACGCTCATTTATTGAAGTAAATATTTTATGTTAAGAATGCAATTAGGCCATTTTTGTGAATATTCTTGAAGTACAATTTGGAAAATCAAGCCTCAACCAAGTTTAAAAAAAATTTATATGCCATATTTTGAGCATTAATAAAATATGCAAAATAAATATGTGAATCACTTTATTCATCAAATATTGTATGCCTTCATAAAAAAAACAAGCAATCATTTCCTAAGATTTTGTGGCTACTTAGTGCTTTCATCTAAGGAAAGAAAAAATATATTTTGTCAATCTTTAGTTTTTTTTCTTTCTTTTTAAAAAAAATTTTTACTTAAGAAGGGCCTTGACCTTATATAAGATGAAGTAAGGTAACATAATGCAAAATTTGACTCCTAAATAGTCTTGCCTAAAATTAATACCCTTTATTCTTTAAAATTTAGAATTAGTTTGAGAAATATCTATAATTAGTCCTTTGAAAATTTATGATTTAATCGTATGACATCCAAATAATATATTGAAAAGAATATAAGATTCTCTTCCAATTACTAAGAAGGTTCAATAAATAATAAGAAAATTTAACAATAGGAACCATATCCAATTGTTAATTTATGCATACTTACTTTAAATACTTACTTTAATAATATATTCAAAAATTTTACAAATTTATATGATAAAGAGTAGCAGTAAAAAAAAATTGAATAACTGAGAAAGTTTCATTGAAATGGTAAATTAAAAATCCCAAAATACTTCCTTTCATTGACTACAACTAGTATGGCATATATCATCGTGACAATAGAAATCACTACCGTGTACAATTATTGCACTAAGTTATCTTAAAAGAAATAACAAACAAAAAACAATAGTCTTCTTTTCAAAATATAGGCAAAAAAAATTTCAAAAAATTTCATTCTCTATTTTAAATTTTTTAAATTTTTTGTGATCTAATTTATTTATTTTTAATTCTATAATCTCAATTTTGGGCTTGATATTTGGACACTTCTTACTTAAAACAAATTAGCTTTTGATGGATATGCATATTATATCAATCAATGTGAAGTGTGCATATGTAAATAATATGTCACCTTAAAGGCAATAAGTTGAGTCTTGAATAACAAAAGGAACACTTGTTTAGAGAAAAAATCATTTTTTTCTTATAGAATATATTTACTCGGGGAGGTCACTTCCCCTTATGTTTTGTAACCACGTGCGTTAACCATCTATTTGTTTGGAGGCTATTTACTTAGTAATCATGATTTTAAAGGACCCTTTTAGTAGATAAAAAGCTACTTGGTCTTAATTTTAAACACCCTATAAGTAATTATAAATGAAAATCTAACTTAATTTTTGGCACGCTATAGTATTTATAAACTTTAGGAATTTTGTTTTGTTTGATTATGAAGGATTTTTGGGTGAATGTTGGGCATAAAAATATGCAACATACATAAAAAATTAGGATCAAACTTAACCCTTAACTTTCTGAACGACCAGAATGTGGTCAATTTGTTTTTTGAAGTGCCTTTTCTATTATTAAAAATATTTAAATGAAATTGCACTTAAAGTGATGCTTTGAAGAATCAAGTTGACCATCTTTATATGCGGTTAGATTTATATAATAAGCTATTGTTTTGTTTTTTTTAAATCCCAAAGCATAGGTGGTTGGGTGCTTGGACAAAAAAATCAATAGATTGGGGGGATTTGGCCAATGTAAGCGTAGCACATGAAAGGATAAGCCTACCTTGTAAATGGTGTTTTGACCTTTGAAATGCACATTTTGATTCAATTTTCACTCTTTTAATAAATAAAAATTTCACATTATGTCTTTTGGGCTATCCTTTAATTTCATCAATCGTTTCTTATCATTGGAGTTCTCATCGCTTTATTATCTAATTGACATTTCATATTACACTCACTAAAATATTTAATTTAAAAATGTTGGTGTATCAGGGTCATAAACTTATGTTTTATAGGCCCAAAAATTATGAAATTTGTTATTATGAACTCCCAACTTGTAAACATTCCAATTTATAACAAGTTGCCAATTTTCTACAATGTTTTACATTATTTGAAGGCAATTAAAGTAGAATTTTTTAATGATAATTATGCCAACAATCAAATCTTTATTTAAATCTCATCATATATATTTCATTCATCCTTTAGAAGGACTAAGGATTATACTCATCCTAAAATTAATATTTTTTCTTCTATGATTTTATTTACACTAATTTATATCTATTTTTTTTTTTAAATCAAAAGATTTTTCAATACCCTATTTTATATATAATGATGTTTCAAGAATTAAATCCAGGCTAAAATAGACCTACATCATTTATAAATTTTTGCTCCAATGAATAAAATTCACCCTATAGTTTAACCCACGTGGTTTTCTACTTTTCGCAAAGTGACCTCCCCGAGTATATTTATGCCTACATAATTATATGCTTTGATTCATTTAATTTGGTTTAGTGATTTGATAGTTTAAAAGTGTCATATTTAATTGTCAATGAGAGCATGGTATTGAAATGATACTGCATAGGAATAATTTTTTAACTCATTTTTTTCAATTTAAAAAAAAATGTCTTAGATTTCTTGCAAGATTAATGTCACTATTAGAATTGACATGTTTCAATTCCATCTTAGAGCTACCAACAATATAGTTTTTCCTACTAATTAGTAACTATTTCAATTTAACAATTTTCTTAAAGAACAAAAATCTAGTGTTTTTTTTTAATATATATTTTTTAGACTCTCATCTCAATTTTCCAACATAAAAAAATTGAATTTAATATTTATTCAACAAAAAATTTAAGTTAAGAGGATTCAAAATCCTACAACTAATATAGCAATGTACTAAAAGATTCAATTTTTTTTTCCACTTTAAACACTCATATCTTGCATTTTATGCATTCAAAATTTATGGATTTTTTTCCACGCATTTTGATAATAGTAGCACTAGATCTTATTGTTAGATATGTAGAGGGAATATTTTTTCATATTTGTTCTTTGCAATATAAATGACAACATATAAGTTTCTTGCAATTGTGGCATGTCTAACCTACAACCCTAAATATGCAAATTTAAGTTTGTCTAAACTTACAAGTTTCTTAGACATGCATCAAGAAACTTGTACATTTGGGGCATCTTCAATGATGTCACAAGAAACTTGTCATAGTATTGACACATACATTTGTTTCAAAATAAAAGTGCCATTATTGCAAATATATTATAAATTGCAACATAGAATAATAATTAATGATGGTCTTTAAACAAAATTTGTCAAATATGATCCACAAACACATCATTTTCTACTAGTAAAAAGAAGAAGATTGAACAAAAGAGAGCATGAAACTCAAATGCAACGAAATTTTTTTGATGCAAATCTTATGCAAATGGCAAAGAGAGATTTCTTTTACTTATTTCATTAAAGGAGTGCTACTATAGTTGAAGCAAATTTGAACCATAAATGTACCAAATGTAGCAAGTTGTTCTAGGTTTGTTAAAAGAAACTTTAATATTATATTAAAAATGGCTATAAAAATAAAAGGATAAAATAATTTTGCTAATCTTGAAATAAATCATTGCTCAAAACTCAAATAAAATGAAATTTTATTAAATTGCAACCTCTATTTTGTTCAATCTTCTTCTTTAGGTCATGATATGAATTACGAAAGGCTTAAAAACCTTCAAAAAGCTTTGGAATTGAATGTTCATTTGAACTTGCACAATTGCAACTATTCTAAAGAAATGTATTGTGCTTTGTTTCTCATATAACTTTCAAAGTTCAATGAACTCACCTTCAACTTGCAATCTTTGTATCTTAATCTAAACCTTTCATATTTAAATTGACTAAAGATTTGAATCAATAGAAGTGCAATTAATCTAGAATGTTAGAAAAATTACAAAGATTCACTTTATACTTATCTTTTTACTTCCTATAAGGTGTAAAATATGATCCAACTATGATATCAATATAGATGAATCTATTACTTTGCTAACCAATATTTATCAGTAATGTTTTATTGTAAGTTATAATTCAAAATTTCTTCTAAAATCAATTTAAATTTAAAAATTAGTAATTTAGACAATAATTTACTTTCATTAGCTTCAAAATACTATCCTTCAATTATTGTGATGTAAAAAAATATCTTATTTATTTATTCAAATCATTTTATAGAAATATTTTTTGAATTGGAAAAAGACTTCAATAAATAACATGCTTATACCTTTTGAATAAGAAAATAATACATTTGAGAGATCGAATAACATTTTTATTACTAAATCTCATAGCTTTAGAGATCCATATCTCAAAAAAATTCAAAAGAAACATTTAATTTTTGACTAAATACATTAAAATGAGTAGTCAAAAATATGGAAACTATTTTTTTTTAAGAATTGAAACTATGGTAGATTTTCTTCAACGCCTTCTAATACCTTAAGTGCTAGACTATCAATTTTTTGAACAATAGATGAACTCAAACACATCCAAAATAATTAAAGTTTTGGATTTTTCATCCATCTAAAAACGATAGTGTCAAGTTTGGTGTCATATAGACTTTTGGCACCAAGCATCCACATTATTCCTATATGCTCAAATACAATAGAGCTTCTCTAAAGTAATAGTCCGAAGACCAGGTTTAAAGTTCCCATGCTCAAGAGTCTCAAAGAATTTTTCTAACGTGTATGGTTGGGACTAGGCTTAGGGTGTGAAAGGACAATCAATACTTCATCATTGTAGTATCGTACATGATTTGGAACTAGACTTAGGATGTGACGAAACCATCAATATTTCATCATTGTAGTATTGTACATGGTTTGGAACTAGACTTAGGATGTGACAAAACCATCAATATTTCATCACCGTAGTGACGTGCATGGTGTGGAACTAGACTTAGGATGTGATGAAACAATCAATATTCCATCACCTTAGTGACGTGTATGGTTTGGGGTTGGGCTTAGGGCATGAGGGCATGACAAAACAATCAATACTCCATCACTTTAGAGAGGTCACTGCCTCAAAGAAGTTCACCAAAAAGAAATTCTACCTCCTTTTAGACTAATGTTTGAGCGTATTCTTTGGAAAGGAAGGGAGATATTTGCAAATTTTCCTACTTTTTGTCAGCTGCAACCCTTTTGCTGCCTGAGTGTGCCCTAAAAGCAAGGGAATCTCGCCACGTCTGTCTGGGACTCTGACTCTGGGCCGACTCTGGGCCGAGAGTTCTTTTTCCACAACGGCGACGAGACTTTTCTGCAGTTTGACGCCGCGAAAGCCAAAGACGCGGCGACTTTGGCAGTCAACCGAAGCCGCACGACAAACACGAAACCAGACAAGAATTTTTCCAACGACCCGCATCATCTCGAATCTCACGGTAGTATGAAACCCATCCACCATTCCTTGAGATCACAGGCTGAAAGGAGTTTCGACGTTTCTACTATAAGTCGTCTGCACTCCATAGTCGTCACAGACTCATCTGCACAGACAGACAGTAACTTACTCACAGAGTCCCCGCAATATTCGCCCGCGGTGCTCACAAGCTGAAGGTTTGCAAGGCGCTCGCGTGCGGTGTGGTTCTAATCAGCAGCGTCAAGGTGGGTGGGAGCTTGGAGTGCGGTTGCTGGCGGATTGGTGGTCTACATTGCGGAAGGTACGCACTACTCACCCATAGCGCTCGTCTGTTGTTGCTGGGTCCCGAATTGGGGGGTTTAATTAGGTTTCGGTGTGCGGGACGAGTGTTGGGATTGGTTTGGTTGCAGAAAGTGAGGTAGATTTCAATTTGGGTGTCGTGGGTTTGGCGTTGTTACATAGTTGTGGGCGTGGTTGACATGCGCTTGGGGATTTCTGCGTTGATGAGGACGCGTCAGCAGACGAGTGGGACGATGTCGTAAGCTTCGGGAGAGCGTGTGTACACTTCCAATGCTTGCGTATTCGAAGGCGAAGCGCGAGGTTGAGGCTTTGGACGTACTCTCGGCAGGGAGAAGGTGTCTGCGAGTTTCCGAAGCGAGTGTCTCTTCCGAAAGGAGCTCCGTTGAGCACATTTCGGCATTGGTTGTGCGTGAGAATGTGCTCTGGAATTGCGTGACGGAGTTGAATAGACCGGCTCTGCTCGAGACGTGGTTTTGGGAAACAGAGGGATGAGGTCGTTCGTGTTTTGCTATGAATGCGTGGTCGTCGCAGTCGTGTGTGGGGTCATCCGGGGGATAGATGTTCTGGATAGGGTGAATTGGGGGGTCGGGAGACGTTGCGTTGTGCTTTCAATTGGGGTTGTCTCCACGGAAGGAAACAGAGTGTGTGGGGTCCCTAATTGACCTTCTGATTAATCTCTTGGTCTTCCCTGTCGGGGGAGGCAGTCGGTTCAGTTTGCTGGCCTCCGTGTCCTTGGCTACTTGGATGACAATCTGTTTGTTTGTGAATTCCTCGTCTGTGCCTGGCGTTGAATTCCGACTCTTCTCAGGTAGCAGAAACTGTTGTGTAGGTAGTGGATCATGTTGTCCCATTGTTCCCGTTTTATGAAATTGTTCATGTCATAGTGGATGAGGTCGTGGTACTGATCGTGTTGGGCGAGGCCGCTTGGCTATGCAACCACGGCAATGTCTTTGCAACCGTGGTTGCATTGTCACGATGCAGCCCATGATGCAATCACAATTCAATGTCGTGTCGTGTTGGTGTTGGATGCTCTGTAGCCGGCGTCTTAGCTCCGATCGTTTTGGTGGTGCTCCGAGCTTGCGTTTAATGACATTTGGTGGATCGTAATTGTGCAGACTGTAAGACAGCAGTAGCAGCAGCAGCCTCCGTATTGGCTCCGGGATGGCTCTCGTGAGCCGAACGCTGGTGACCCCGCGGGTGGAGACCCTGTCGACATTGCCGACTGGTCTGACGAGGAGCGCTTCCGTGAGGCGGTCGACGCGGATCAGCGCGTCCCTTGCCAATGGAGGAGCGTTGAACGGAAACCTGTCGAAGGCTCTGCAGGCCGTGGAGTCTTTGAAGACGGACGTTGCGCAAGGTAGGGTCGGAGATCCTTGAACTGCAATTGAATGTGAGACATAGAACGCGAAAGGTGCATGCCTTGAATTGCTGTTGCGCATTTACGTGATGCCCTGGTGATACAGCCAACTGATTGTGCCGTGGAGCTTGAGGCAACTGGTTGTGGGTTTGGGATGCATGTCCTCGTAGTTGGGAGCAGAATTAGCCATGCAATTGGGTTTCTGATGGACTGCGTTTTCCGTGGTGTGCAGAGGACTTGCCCGGCACGAAGAAGGACTGGTCGCCCAGCAGCTGGAGGACCAAGGTGGCGCTGCAGCAGCCGACGTACCCTGACGCGGCGAAGCTGGAGGAAGTGGAGCGGGTGCTCAGCGACTTCCCTCCGCTGGTGTTCGCGGGAGAGGCGCGGAAATTGGAAGAGCGTCTGGGAGAGGCGGCTCTGGGCAATGCGTTTCTGCTGCAAGGTGGGGACTGCGCGGAGAGCTTCAAGGAGTTCGACGCCAACAACATCAGGGACACGTTCCGCGTGCTTCTGCAAATGGGCGCGGTGCTCATGTTCGGGGGTCAAATGCCCGTTGTCAAGGTACAAAATTTGTTTCGCATTCTTGTATGCCTGTGCGCATTGGCTCTCCTGTATTCTTGGTGGCGTCTCGATCATGTGCTAGACCCATATGTTATTGATTGCAAGGCGCGCAATGGCAGGCATTGCTTTTGTGTGACGGAGCGACATGTGGATGGCATGTGTGAGTTGCTGAACTCCATGGACTGAATGGTTGTCGCCATGCGTGTGCAGGTGGGGAGAATGGCGGGTCAGTTCGCGAAGCCTCGCTCCAGCGACACGGAGATGGTGGACGGTGTGGAGCTGCCGAGCTACCGCGGCGACAACATCAACGCGGACCTTCCGACGCTGGAGGCGCGCGTGCCCGACCCGGAGCGCATGGTGCGCGCGTACAGCCAGGCGGCGGCGACGCTGAATTTGCTTCGCGCGTTCGCGACGGGAGGTTTCGCGGCCATGCAGCGCGTGACGCAGTGGAACTTGAACTTCGCGGCGAACAGCGAGCAGGGCGATCGCTACCGCGAGCTGGCGCACCGAGTGGACGAGGCTTTGGGTTTCATGTCCGCTTGCGGTCTGACGCTGGACCACCCTATGATGACTTCGACGCAGTTCTGGACGTCGCACGAGTGCCTGTTGCTTCCGTACGAGCAGGCTTTGACGCGCGAGGACTCGACTTCGGGTCGTTGGTTCGACTGCTCGGCGCACATGCTTTGGATCGGCGAGCGCACGCGTCAGCTGGACGGCGCGCACATCGAGTTTTTGCGCGGCGTGGCGAACCCTTTGGGCGTGAAGGTGAGCGACAAGATGGCGGCGGATGACCTGGTGACTTTGTGCAACTTGCTGAATCCCGAGAACAAGCCGGGTCGTTTGACGGTGATCGTGCGCATGGGCGCGAGCAAGCTTCGCGAGAAGTTCCCGGCGCTGGTTCGCGCGGTGCGTCAGGCGGGTTGCATCGTGACTTGGGTGAGCGACCCCATGCACGGCAACACGGTGAAGGCGCCTTCGGGTCTGAAGACTCGTCCCTTCGACGCCATTTTGGTACGAGCCCTCCACCGATGGCATTGTGTCGTCCTTTGTTTTTGGTTGTTTAGTATCATTTGTGTTTGTGAATTTGTGCATCTGGATGGTGAATTGATATGCATGCCTGCCCTGCGCGAAATGCAGTTTTACTGCGGCTGGAAGTGATGTTTGCATGTAGTTGTGACGAGGAGGTTTTGCATATAACATGTGCGTCCGTTGATTTGATTTCAGGAGGAGGTGAAGGCTTTTTTCGACGTGCACGAGCAGGAGGGCACGCACGCGGGCGGCGTGCACTTGGAGATGACTGGTCAAGACGTGACGGAGTGCGTGGGCGGTGGCCGCGAGTTGAAGTACGAGGACTTGAGCTCTCGCTACCACACGCACTGCGACCCGCGTTTGAACGCGTCGCAGGCGCTGGAGCTGGCGTTCATCGTCGCGGAGCGTCTGCGCCGTCGTCGTCTGGCGGGCGCGAACAACACGTTCCTGCAGAGCATCACGGCGCAGCTCAGCGGACTCTTCTAGAGCCCGACTTCTGACAATGGGCTCTGATCGACGTCGTGAAAACTGTGAGGTGGTGCATTATTTATTTTAGTTGTAAATTGGGGTACCTGGGTCTTTCGCTTTGGCTGGTGTGCCATTGATGACATTATTTTAGTGAGCATTGGACCTCTTGCTCAATGTTTCTGGGGAGATGATTTGCCGTATTTGGGTGCGTCTGTTACTTGAAGCTCAGCTGGGCACAATTTTCAGTTCTGTATTGGGATTCGATACAAAAGGATAAAACTGTATATATATGTAATGGGAGCTGCAACTGCGTTGCTGTACTTGTGCATTTTTTTGCCCTGCCTTTGTCTTTCATCATGAATCAGCTGTTTCGCTGACTCATCGAGCGCTTAATAAAGGATTACTTTGTTATCTCACGACACTTGAATTGGAATGAGTCGTGTTGCTGATGACGTTTGGAACATATGAGTATGGAGGATGTTTTTGTTAGATGCTGCAATATCAATCCTGAAAATTGGAGTATGGGTATGGATTTGTGAGAAGCTTTTCTTAGTTTTTGCAGCAATACATTACTTGTATGAATTGTTCCTTGTTTGTGCAATTGTCAGAATGGATTCTCTCTTTGTCAATCTATTTTGTTCTACCATGTGGACGTTGTCTTTTAAATTCCTTCAGGTCCTACTCATACTAAAGCTCATCTACTCAATCATCTTTTTTCTTGGTGCAGTGGATCGAGCACTTGCAAATGATGCAACGTGCATTTACTAAAGTTGACAAAATGTGTAGTTGAAAACCCCACTGAACAATCATGTGTTGCATAATTGCTTCCTAATTGCATGTTGCACATAATTCACATGTTGCACATAATTCACATGTTGTCATATAATAGAAGTAAGGTTTACATCAACCTCTCTATTAGTGCTTGGTGGATACACTCGTTTCCATTACAATTGGAAACTCTAACACATTATGGAGGTTCTATTCTAGTGAATGTTTGGAGTATTATTGTATTTGTTCACTTCAACTATATTAGACATTGTCCATAATTTTGAAGTAAAAACTGTCATTGTACTAACCCATGAGTCTTTTGCTAAAGCAATGCAATAAAGGTTTGATATTGCAGCATGCTTGTAGACCAATGGATGCCAACACAATGCATCTTAAAAACCTTTTGGCAAAGATGCAAAATCCAAGCTTTGACCATGTACAAAGGGAAGCTCTTCTCTTCTAGTGTATGTTATCCCTGAAAAGATGGAGCCTAGATAATTGAGGTCATTAGCCAAATATGATCCTATTTCTAGATGGATAGGTACACTTGTTATATCTATATTTTTTTGAAAGTCATTCATCAAGCACTTTTAGTCTTCAATTTTGTCAAACATTTAGGCTAATCTTCAATGTCCTTATTGAGATTAGGCCAATGACATTGAAGTATTAGGCTAATAATATTACACTAGCCAAATATCCTTTTGTTTGGATTTAATGATTTTAAACCAATTGTTTAGATATTTTACAATGACATTCCGTACTCCAAAATATATGATGGTCAACAATGATATTCCAACAAAGATCGTATTCCAAAATGTTATTCAAAGTGCACATGATATTTTAGAGATGTTTCCTAATTTCTTGGTAGAACACTATATAACATTGTTAACAAGCTGGGATCTCATCCCCCGGCTAGACGTATAATTCCCTTGTAAATACTTGAGGGAGAATTCAATTCTATTAATTGGAGAGTCAAGATTGGTTGGATAGGGGGAATTGGAGAGTTGGGTTGTCAATGGGTTTGGTTGGCTTGCAGATCCCCAAGCACATGGGGGAAGTCAATAAAATACTATTACAGTCAATAGCTAGGTGGGTGATCATTATTGATCTTCTATATTTCGGCTGAATTTTACAACAAATTTTTTACTTGGTTTTCAAGAAGTTGTAGTACTAGGGATTCCTACTTTCTAAGGAAGCAAAAAGGACCTCCAAGGCTTGGTCAACAATGTTATATAAATCCAACCTATGAAATAGGCCCAACAAGGTAATTTGGGGGTTCTCCAAAGATAAAAGTTTAAAAAAGCCCCCTACTTTGAGTTGTGTCTAAGGTATGTTCTAGATTTCTTCTAGCTAATTGGAATCTTTGATTGCAATATAAATTAAAAATTTGCAAATTTTATCATGTGTGGAAAATTAAAATTTTCAGTGTTTTTTCTTGGATAAATCCAGCTTACTAGGCCCACTTTGTAGACTGGGTTAATCGTCTCCCATTTCTTGATACTTTGTTCTTTTGCCTTTAAGCTTAGAGCATCCGAATTGTGTCCCTAAATGATGTTTTGCCATGGCAGGAGAGCGGGCCTAATAAGAGTGTAATTTATCCCTTACCCTATACACACCAATGGAATCAAGTTTGGTGGGCTCACCAAATACATCTCCGCCCTCACAATCCTCCCGTCCCAAGTCTTATGATTTGTGCCCCTACAAAGCGGAGGATCTTTGCTTGTTTGTGAAAATAAAACGTTACAGTATACGGTGAACACTTGAAGGTGACTTCATTTGGCATGAATCCAAGTGAATCTATCCTTTTTAAAAGGGATGCCACCATTTAGTGAGTCCAACCACATTTCCATAGTGAGGATCAAGTCACTCTCCCAAAACATATCTTTCTAGTGTGTTGTTTTGAAATAGTATTCCGTGGCATGGAGCCCAGGCCACAGTGGCGGTGCTCTTAGTCAATCTTTGGGGATTCGGTGTGATGCACACTGAGAGTCGCCTAAGTCAAGATCAAGTATAATTTAACTTTTTTGTGCTTTAACAAATTTAACCCTTAGAAGACGGACTGGTAACCGTAGAAATCATCCTTCAGATACCATGGAAATCATTGGCTAAAAAATGCAAAAGCACTCATTGGAAGTCAAACTACTATAGAAGACCTCTTTTCACAACAAAATTTTGTGGATGAATAGTTGCACTTTTGTCCTACACCATAGGATTCTTTGCCATTCATGGGACACAAAACAAAATGTAGTGTCATTTATGGGTTAAATGGCCCAATGATGTGATTATCTAATGTTAGGCACAAGCATTATGCGTTGACAAATTTGGATATTGGAAGTAGTGTTAACCCTGAAACGCTAATGGCACTATTATGTGGCTTTTGGATGACTATCCAATGAGTTGTAAAACTTTTGAAAGCATTTTTTACCCCCATTTTTCTTGTTGACCAAGGTTGACAAATTTGAATGTCCCAAGGGAAATCACGTTCAAAAATCGGATGTTTGGACGTTCGGACAATAGCAGATGGATCGACGGGAGGACGAGTGGACCAACCAACGGGAGGATGGGTTGGCGGGAGCGGGCGGGTGGTTTAGGTCAAATAGAATTTTAGACAGGGCCTTCTATTTCATTTTTTAACTAATGTCACAGTTGTCATAAAATATAAAAGTGGATTATTGGTATTCTAGATTTCAACATTCCCTACCATTAAACTCAAAGAGTAATTGCATTACTACAAATTATATTGTAATGTGAAGAAAAAATCATTATAAATTTTTTTTACTTTAAATTAACAAACTAAAAAGAATTCATTTTTAAAATTGAATAATTTACTTCAACTTATATTTATATGACTATAAGTTATAATGCTAATGTGAAATAAATAAATATGATCACAATTTTCTTACTTTGAATTAATTTCATAGAAAAAAAACACTTCATATTAAAATAAATTGTTGCATTTCAAATTCAAAGACCATTTTTATAACTAAATTTTTTCATTCTACTATAAAAAAAATAATTCAGAAAATGAATATTTTATTTTGAATGTAAGAAAGAAAAAGAACTTTATACAAAAATAAATCATTTACTTTAGTCTCCACTATATTTTTAGGACTATAAGTTATAATTCTAATGCAAAATAAATAAATTAAATTTCTCTTACTTTGAATTAACTTTTAAAAATAAATAAAAAATTTACTTTGAATTTGCTCCAACCTTTGAGCAAGTGTTGTGGGAGATGTTGTGATTTGTCAGTAATGTCACTAACCCCCCTTTCAGGGAGGTAGTGACATTAGTGACAAATCGCAACATCTCCCACAACTTTTGAATGAAGGGACCAAATCCTCTAAGACTTTGCGCATGTGTTCAAGCATATGAGGTCCACCTCTATGCTAATTTTTGGAAGCTTTGGTCATTTTTAGAATTTTCTACAATTTATTGATTATTTTCATTTTCAACCCCAAAATGAATAAGAATGGGGGTGAACATGTCCAATTTCTTGTGCAAAGATGCTTGCCTAGGTCTTTGTGCAAGTACTAAAGGCCTTTAAGACAATTGCTCCAACCTATGAACAAGTGTTGTGGAAGATGTTGTCTTTTGTCACTAATGTCACTACCCCCCCGAGAGGGAGTTAGTGACATTAGTGACAAAAGACAACATCTTTTACATCACAAGGGGTTTGATCAATTAGATGCCCCATTGTCTGATTTGGACTTGCCTTCCGCTTGTCGGACAATCCTATCCTCTCGTCAGACCCTCCTGTCCGACCATCCGATTGTCTAACCGCCCGTCCCACCATCGTGTCCACTCGTCTGATCAGGTGTCCGCCAATTTTGGAGTCCATGTTTTTTTTCCATTTGTAGTAGTTTGGTGAAGCATAGGATTCCAAAACTGCCAGTTCATCTCTAAAGAGTGCTTGTTGATGACAATAAGCATCCATTGTGAATCCTTAAGGACATTGCAATCTCCATTGGCCTTTTCAAAGTCCATTCTTCAATTTGCACATGATATTTAGAAGTCCAATCTTGAAATTAAACATATCGATGATATTTTGAAGATACCATCTTGAAAGATCAAAATGGAATGCTACATATAGTTCTGGAGATTTTTTTTCCTAAAATCATCCAAATTTTGATATAATAGATCATAGATCTAATTATTCAAAAATTTATTTGGATTTTAACCATATATTACTATATATTGTAAGACATTTCAATTTTGAAATAATTGTTTTTATGAAGAAATTTGTTGAAGTAAGCTAAACCCAGATATGAAATGTCCATTCTAAGTTAAAGGCATTTGAATTGATTGAATTAAAAGATGTCAATGTCATTAAATCCAGCAGAAGGTGGTACTTTTTGTAGTTTATATTTCTAAAATTTCTAGGCTCTAGTTTAAGTTTAGCAATCTAAATAGAATTTATGAATGATTAATTTTCATGAACTAGTTATTGACTTATTGTTTCACTAGTTAAACTTGTAACCCATATTCTTATTGAATATTATGAAAAAAAAATATTCTTGAATTTCAATGAATATAAAAATATATACTTCATGCACATGTGCGGACATATCCTCTTGTGTTTCTATTCATTGTAATCCACCTATGATGTAAATGGATGTTGATGGATTTGATGTGGCCATATAAATTAGTGTGCCTTTCGTGGAAAAACTAAAGTTCTTAAAAATCATTTTGCTAACTTGGTGCCATGGAATTAGAAGCAATTGTTTTATACTTATATAATACTATTGCATCAAAGTAACGATCTTCTAATATATTTGCATGCAAGATTGTAGTATAGGATTTAGGGTTTAGAGTTCATGTCATTCTGATAAATATTGCAAAAGTTAGAAGCGTATTTTGAAAAAAAACAGGTGATAATATTTTGATGCAATATTAAAAAATCAATTTTTGCATAATAATATAGATTGATACCTAATTACCTACTTATAAGAAATTGTTCCATTCAATTCTAAACAATGCTGTAAAAATCCCTTCGGAGTTATATATTGCGGAGTGCGGACAATGAAGTTAGAAAATACATGTAGAGTTGTCTTATGTTTCTAAAATTCCAAATTCTCTATTCCAAATTGAAAACAAAGGATACTAATTGTCTATTAGAATATTTTCACCATTAGTATTAACAATTCTTAAATTCTTCCAAAAATTAGTAGCATGTTATTTTTCCTACAACAGTGAAACACCTTCTACTTTACAATTTAAAAAAAATGAACGTGTAGTTTATTTTAGTTTAAACATTTTACATTTATTCAGAACTCAATTGCCAAAATTTTGGCTAAAAAGCACAAGGTATAAGACGTACATGAATATTCCTAAAAATGTTGAATGACCAAACATCACATTTTAGAAAGGCTAGAGAAATCAACATTTTAAAGTTGGTACACATTAAACTTGTCTTTGAGGAAGAAATTCATTCTACAATTGTGGAACAGTGGCGTTGATGAAGTTAACTAAAGGTCTACGCTTGAATTTGTTTAACAAGAAATATTCATATAAGAATTGACTTAAAAGTCTTATTTGCGAACTTGTGGATGCTTTGAATCCAAGAAATACCTAAATCCAATCAAAGAATTTTTAAGCTAAGTCGTTAATTCAAGATGCTACATATACTTCTTGAAAAAATATCAACTTAATTTGGATTTGTTTTGATATTTTAAGTTAGTTATGATTTCTTACATTTGTTACTTACATTTGTGACTTTAGGGTATACGGTTTAGGGTTTAGGATTTTGGATATAGGATTGAAGACCATTGCATTAAAAAACTACTTAGTTATGTTCAATGCATAAAGTTCTTCAACTCTGAAAGTGGATCTCAATGTCACTTCCCTCTTTCCCGTCCACCCAATTATTTCCTGGTCGAATCTGTCCGATTAGTCAGACGACCCATTTGTCCGCCTAGTTGGACGACCACAATAAATCTCACAAATTCCTGTCCGCTCCATCGAAGCCGTCTGATGAGTCAAAAGGCCCACGCGTCCACCTGATTGGATGAGCCCAAACCCCTAACCAACCGCACCTTCGGGGCCATCCAATGAGTCAGAAGCTCCATTCGTCCACATGATTGGACGGGACCGTCCGATATCCCGTCTGCTCCACCGGGACCATCCAATGAGTTGGATGCCACACCCGTCCAACGTATCGGACAACCCCAACGGGTCGGATGGACGATCAGACGACTTGTTAGGGGCCATCCGATTCATCGGGGCCGTTTGATGAGTCGGATGGGCGGCATCCAAATGATCGCAAGGTCGCGAGGAGGCAGATGACAGTTTGTCCGCTTCATCGGGGCCGTCTAATGCGGCAGTTGGGCGAGGCCATCCGCATGGTATAAGAGGGTTGGACGCCCCTTCTGATCCTCACTTTTGCCTTCCCCCTTGTGCAATGCAAGAGAGAACAGAGAGCTTGGTGGTCCATCTTCCATTGGCCCCTTTCTAAGGGAAGGTAAGAGTGTGATTTGAGGGGCCTACTTGTTATTCTTGTGATTCGTCACTAAATGTCACTAACTCCCTCTCGGGGGGGTAGTGACATTAGTGACAAAAGACAACATCTTCCACAACACTTGTTCATAGGTTGGAGCAATTGTCTTAAAGGCCTTTAGTACTTGCACAAAGACCTAGGCAAGCATCTTTGCACAAGAAATTGGACATGTTCACCCCCATTCTTATTCATTTTGGGGTTGAAAATGAAAATAATCAATAAATTGTAGAAAATTCTAAAAATGACCAAAGCTTCCAAAAATTAGCATAGAGGTGGACCTCATATGCTTGAACACATGCGCAAAGTTTTAGAGGATTTGGTCCCTTCATTCAAAAGTTGTGGGAGATGTTGTGATTTGTCACTAATGTCACTACCTCCCTGAAAGGGGGGTTAGTGACATTACTGACAAATCACAACATCTCCCACAACACTTGCTCAAAGGTTGGAGCAAATTCAAAGTAAATTTTTTATTTATTTTTAAAAGTTAATTCAAAGTAAGAGAAATTTAATTTATTTATTTTGCATTAGAATTATAACTTATAGTCCTAAAAATATAGTGGAGACTAAAGTAAATGATTTATTTTTGTATAAAGTTCTTTTTTTTTTTTACATTCAAAATAAAATATTCATTTTCTGATTTATTTCTTTTCTAGTGGAGACGTGGAGTAGAAAACACCAAAATTTGTTTTCTTCATCTTAAATGCAAATATCTTGCAATCTGTTTAGTTTAAGTTTCAATAATTTCTTCCACATATTCTTCTATAGTTCTAATATTCTAGTGGAAGATCTAAACATTATATTTGCAAAAAATAAATATTTGTAAAGTTTATTTCTCTTTGCAATAAATAACATCATTGGGAGTGATATTTCATACAAAAAAGAACTTGATCTTTTATGGATTAATTAAAAGAATTATTTTTAATCAAGGACTATTATTTTATGACAAGTCATTTAGATTTATTATTATAGATTTTTGGGTGCATGATTGACATTGTTGTCATTTAGTACATGCAAGTTGAAGAATGTGTTCTTAGTACTATTATTATTATATGAAAAATATGTTTTTGAGACACCTCAACTTTCGAGGGGGTTTCATATTTCTTTTGTTCAAACTACTATGTTTTTAAGAAAAAAAATTCATTTCGACTATCAGCCCCCCGTCTACCCGATTCCGTCCTACCATCCACTAGATGGAAGAACAGAATAATCTAGTATGTCAAATGACGTCCCAAGGTCAACGCCTACGTCCGTTGGACGTCCTGTCAACCATGTTGTTGACTTTTTATGTTGGGTTATGAAGGATATCAATTGGAATTTGTAATTTTACCAATGTTTGTCTTCATGTGAATGAGAAGTTGTTAAAAAAATGGATCACAAAATATGCAATTTTAGTGTATTTTGGGAAGTTGTTTATCCTTGCTCTAAATTTGAAATTTCTCCACAAAAATGATATTTTTTTAGTTTGAGTCCAACTAACAATGTACCGAGAAGATGCAAAGGTCTGTTTTCTTGCCCCCCCCCCCCCTTCTCCGAAAAAATTGAGAGCCGTTGATCTCTATCAAAAAAGAATTTCCTCCTTCTCCAATGTCATTGATCAAAATACATCCACCGTTCATCAGAAACGATCTTGGACGTCAGATGCATATACATATACAGATTGTAGATACCAATATAAAAAACATGATATATAGACTCAAATACAAATATGGAATACAAACTACGGTTATAGCGATGTACAAATGAAATAAGCCATATTGAATGGTGGCAAAACTGCCTAATAGAAATACAAAGGGGAGGGGGTTGGTTGAGAGGGTGACCTGGTGGCGGGTGATTGGGTGGGTGGGGCACTGGGTGATAGTTTGTACCCATTTTAGAAAAATTAGCAATGAATGGGATGTTGCCACATGAATCCCCTTTCACTTGAAGAAAAAGAGAGCTTTTGCAACTACGGTTTGCAACTAGTTTTGTAGCTGTATGGGACCTTTGCAACTGGGTGATAATTTAGAGACCACAGTTGCAGTGGACAAGTTGCACTAGTTGCAAACAAGTTGCAAGTTTGATCTCATTTGATAGTCTATGTGGAAGTTCATCAATAAACTCTTCAAACGTGGTTGTTGATGTGGAACTTGCTTGTGTGCAAGTTGTTTGCAATTCATGTGCAACTTGTTTGCAACTCATGTGCAACTTGTTTGCAACTTATTTGCAACTCATTTACGACTTGTCTATGTTTGTACATTTGTAGATTTTGAAGTTTTAATCTCAATAATTTGTAGATATCAAAATTTCAAATCTAGATTTTTTTTATTGATTATCAAATCCAAATATTGATATTAAATAGATTTCATCAATTTACCAAACTTTACAATTTTACAAGTTCTAAAATTTCTTAAACTTTAAATATTTGGTGATTTCTATAGACTACAAAAATCTACAAGCTATAGAAATCTACAAATTATAGAAGTCTACAAAATATATAAATTTTAAAATCCTATAATTAAAATTCATTGCGTAAGAATGCTATAGCTTACAATTCTCATATGTCTAACCTAATGGTACTCTTGACAATGGATATGGGACAATTGTAATTGTTTTCTAGTTGAACTCTAGTTATAGTCTAGTTGCTTTCAAGTTGCATTCTAGTTGCTTTCAAGTTGAATTGCAATTGAATTTAAATTCTATGCAACTGTAGTTTGACTCACTAGACTCTATAAAACTGAAAGTTGTCCACATCAACAACTGTAAGGAATATTGGATGTAGAATACCTCACATCAATTCTTCTGATACATCCTTGTAATCCTGAACTTCATTTTGCGACTATTTTGCAATTACAACAACATATAATTTTGTTCACATCAAATCTGGTGCAAATACGGAGGGCTACAGTTGCAGGACAAATATATAGACACATAGTTGCATTGCAGTTGGTTGTGGCGGACACGTTTTTCTTCTAGTGTTTGAAAATCCATAGCATTTTGGTTGGAAATTGGCATTTCTTCATACAATATACTCAAAAGATGTAGAGACTGCATTACTATCAAAATAAAGGTCATCTATTCTAGTTTCTACTCCACTTTGAATTCTGAAAAAAAAGCCTAATATAGAATATTTTATTGCAATTTGAACTTTTGATACATTTTCAATGTCTACTGAATTTTAATTATAGAATGACACAAAATTTGGGTTTACATGATGATGTTTGGCATTGTAATATACACACATTGTAAAAAATTTAAGATTTCTTTAAAATAGTTTTCTATTTGTAGTGATCTTTCTTCACTATTTCTTTGAGAATTCTCAAAAAATTAAATTTTCCACAAAAAAATCTAAATTTTTTGTGAAGTAAAGAAGACATATAATATCATCTTTGAAAAATACGTATAAAAATTTTCCTACATATCTAGTTGCAAAATGGTAGTAAACTAAGTGATTGAAAGTAGCTTGAAATCAATGGTCATGGGTCTATCATTTAGGGGTTAAAGAATAATTGGATTAGTGTGCTTGTGATTTCACAAATGTCCAAAAAGTTTTTTTGCCATATTAGTACTTGAAATGAACATGCATTATAGTAGGGTATCACTCAAAATAGAGTGCACTATGATGACAAATATGCAAGGGCACTTTCTTTTTAGTAGGGTGTAGGAGTGTAGGACTTAGAAGTATCTTAACTACTTAGGTTGCATTTACACCAAGGATAAAGAAATGATGGAAAACAAATTTTAAGCTCATGGGTTAACAAGAGTTTAAAATATAATTCATATGAGGATAAGTTTTCCTTCTAAGATTGGATTTTAGTTCCCATAAAAGGAGGAGATGTATCCATGAAGGGTGAGCATTAAACTACATGATTTCATCCTCTTTGGGCTTACATACTCTCTCTATTTTCTTCCAACCAATGTATTTTTAGACAATTTAATGGCCAATTGCCTAAAAAATTGGGAAGCTTTTAGCCTATAGAAAAAAAAGGTAAATGTGTTTTAAAATGCTAGACTTTAATCACGGCCCTGCACATTGTTGCCACAATGTTTTCAAGACCTCATTTCATCCATTATGTAGAGCCAAATACATTAAAAAAAATTGAATACAAATTACATATTCAAAATTGCAAACTCAAATTGGCCTCCTTCAATTCAAGTCCCTAAAATGAAGAAGCAAAGGAATTAAGAATCTCCTCAAAAGAGAGGCCACAATACCAATGGTACCCCCTACCAACCAAAAAAAAAAGGTTGCTTCCAATATCTAATTGTTTTGAAGATTATAAGTTTATGCGTATAAATTATAACTTGCAGGAGGTTAAGAAATAATCCACTTATCATATATGCCCAACATTGAATCAATGTGAGGATCCCCCTAGTACAAATAATTCAATTGAAATTAAAATCTCAACCTCCTACATTTTAAATTTCTTCCTTTGATATGAATGTATCTCAAAAACATTTGCAAGAATATTTAGTTGAACTATAAAGAGTTGCATCTAATCAAGATGCAAATTATCCAATTTGAAAGGGGTCAATGGAACTTTGGATGCATTTTATAGTCCATTATGTCATAGTCTATTGATGAATCAAATATATTATCTTTACTTTGGTGCAATCTTTGGGTTTATTCAAAGACACAAATCAAATATATTATAATTCAATGAATCATATGAATTTTGGTAAAGACATATTCAAGTTCGAAAATAAGACTTCACAAGCAAGTCAAGGATTCAATATTTCCCAAGGGTGATTAGCACAACATGTAACTATTGTAAATTTTCTACCTACAAGCAACTCCTAACCAACCCTCTTTTTTTTGGCACCATAGGGCCAGATAGCACCATTTTAAAATAAAATTTCACTTTTCGCCAAATAAAAGTAATCTATTCTTTCCCAATTCTATTAAAAATATAGATGAAATCACCAAATTTGGATGAAAAAGTGCATAAATATGATTGAAAAGTATTTTTTGGCCCAAAAGATTGATGAATGTAGAAATACAATGCTTCACCATTTTTTAAGTGATTACCATCCTAGCACTTTCTCAAAAAGCTTAAAAAAGGGTTGCTTCTAACACTAAATTCCTTCATTGTTATCATATCCTACAAAAAGATAAATGTCCTTCAAATCTAAGTACAAGTCAAAGAGAACAATAGTCACATTCAACTCAAAGTGCAAGTCAAAGGAAATGGTGGTCATCTCAAGGCAAAGTTGTTATTCCCACACAATTGACATACCATTCTCCTCGTATGAACCAATTGCATGATGTTTTCAAACCTAATTGATATGATAATTACCATCCAAAGTTCCACATATCAAACTGATAGTAGGAGGATATCTCACAAAATTAGAACAACCAAGTTGCTTAACCCCTAAATGCCCAAGTCTTGTTTTGAGTGACAAGTTATATCAATTTTTTTTTAATTGTAACCATACAAATTCAAACTAAACATGTTAGAGATCTTATAGGAAAATAAAATACAACAATATCACATATGGAGTGAAAGATTGTAATGTTTGACCATGAGGGAGTCAAAACTACAAAAGTGATGTGAAGTCTTCCAATCCTCTTTTCACAAGTCAAATCTAAGAAGTTGGTGACCAAAAAAACATGAGGTTAAAGGACCTAATATGTATAATTTCATTCAATTTATATCTTCTTAAAATCTCTTTTACAGTTTTTTTCAATGAATTTTGAATGTGATTTTTTCTCCAAGATCTAGTGTATTTGAGGCTCATTTCCAAGGGCTCTCAACACTACAAGAAGTCAAGATTGCAATGGATATCCTTGCACAAAATCTTGAATAGAAAAATCATTATAATTTATTTTCAAGATCACATTTTTGATGCTAAAACTAAACTTCAAGAACTTTTACAAAATATAAAATACTAAAAATTAACAACTTGGTTAGGGTTTATTTAACTTCAAAGTTTTGCAAACACCAGATTTGGGTGCCTTGGGCATATAGGGGTTAAATTTTTATCATGGTTTTTCAAGATTCGCATTACTTGCCAGCTGTGAGTACCTTAAATAAGTTATATTCAGAAACGGTGATTCTCCATAAACATGAAACACAACGCAAGTTATTCATCACGAAGCAACGTTTTGAAGTCAAAGAAAGCTTCGGTTGCAAAATTCGCCTTGCAGGATCACGACAGTGGTTTCTGATGATCACAAGATGAAAAAAAACTTGCAGGAATCAGGTGATGAAGACTGATGAAGATGGTCGCAAATTGGGGAATCCCACACAGAGACAGAACCTCTCAGAAACTCAATTGATTCAATCGCCCAATAAAACATGTCTGTCATACTACAACGGGCAGTCCTAAGCCGTGGCAGACGTGGTGCCGCTCCGCAGGCGACCTTGGTTCTTCCTCCTTGGTGCAGCAACCTCTTCAACCTCCTTCTTCACTGGCGCCTCCTTCTCCGACAGGATCAGCTCAATGTGGCAAGGAGATGACATGTAAGCTGCATGTCACCACGTCCAACCCAGCTCTCAGTCCCATTACTTCAACAGCCTTCCCAAAGAAATCCACAAAAAGAAGAAGAAAAACTCACGAGCAACCACGACTTCACATTGAAGGAGGGGACCACTTACGGTTGATACGTCCGTGAGCACGGTACGTGCGCCTGCGCTGCTTCTGTGCCTTGTTCACTTGAATGTGAGATACAACAAGAGTGTCCACGTCTAGACCTTTCACCTGCAATTGTCACACCCAGAAGTTTAGTCAAGCACCGTTTCCAACCTTCCTATTTGCAAACTCCCAGACTGCCTGACAAAATAGTATAGGATCTGTCGCTACGAACCTCTGCGTTGCTCTCGGCGTTCTTCAAAAGACCCAGCAAGAACGTTGCTGACTTCACAGGCCAACGTCCCTGCCCATTCGAATGCCGTGCCTTGACCTGGGCAGTGCGCCCGACTCCACCACAAAACCTGCGGAACGGGATGGCCTGCTTGTGAGCGCACACATCCTCCAGATACCTCTTGGCCTTCGCCAACTCCATGTGCTTGATGGCTTGCGCTGCCTCCCTCGAATTCTGAATCAGCCAACAAGTTTCCGTCAACTCCGTCTCCTTTCCCGCACCCATGTCTGGGTTTCTCCATTCATCATTCGCTGTCTTTCATCAAACGTGTGTAACTCTAAAACGCCAAACGTGTGTACAAATCAAACCTACGGCCCTGAACCCTGAACCAAAAATTGTTACCTTGAAGTGCACGCGCAAATCTGATCCCCTGGCCTTACAGGCTGCAACCACAAACAGAAGATACATGTCAAATAATTAACCACCGGCTGTATTTGATCGCAGTAAACTCGATTATGGGCAAACTAATGCTGCCGTATAAAACTTGAGAGAGCCAGCAAGTCGACTTACCCTTGGTTGAATTGTCGGGGTCCCTCGCGTACTTCACCTGCACATGGCATCACACAATATCCTCTCCCTCCATCAGAACGGAGCAGTCCTCACAACCTGACCTAAAAGGTGCATATACCCCTAAACCCTACATATGAACCACACACTCAACCTCGCCACTAGTTCACTCATGCAAGTCGACTTTAAAAAAGTTACGAATCCACTGCTCATTGATCCTTGCCCCTTAAACCGAGTGTGACATCAACGGCAATACGGCATGCCATCTGCTCATCAACGGCTTCCGCAAGAGCGGGCGGGGCTCGAGACTCGAGAGGAATCGCAGGAAGCCACGACATCGGAAGCATAGGCACAACCAAAGAAGGAGAAAACCCGACCTAAGAGGTGGCTAAACCCCTAAACCCTAAAATAGTACCACTACCTGTACCTTCATCTCTAAGTAGAGCCGCAGCAACACACTCAACCTGGTCACTAATCTACTCAAAAAACTTGCTGTTCACCGAAAAAAAAAAAACTAAGAATCAGTGCGCATGAATCCCTCAGACCGATCAGCATTTTCTGAAAGGGCGTGCGGGCAGTTCAGAATAAAGAAGCAGACACGGGGTCGGCAGCAATAGGTACAATTGAAATAAGACTGAGGATTGAGGAATGCGTACCATGATTGCGGAGGGAGAGGCGATGCTCTTCCGGGTGGACGTGAAGTCGAGTCGGAATGCAGCAAAAGAGGGAGGCGATGAAGCAGGGCTAGGGTTTGATACCAGTGAGGGCTTCGGACCCTCACGAACGAATGTAGAATTTTCTTGGATGAATGTAGGATTAACTTAGATGAGCTTGTGCCTCTCAGTCTTACCTAAGAGCAACTCCACGCCAACGCGCCAAGGGGCCTAACACGCGGAGTGAGCGAGCCCTGGTTTCATTTCCTCCCCCACGGCTGACGCGCCAAACGGGGAAAACTGCCCGGCCGTGCCAGAATTTGAAGAGTACACGGGGAAATAGTGAACCTTGAGCGCACCAAGCCAAGGTTCTGACAAGCTTTTTGAACCCATCTTCGAGGCATTACCAACACTTTTCAACCCATATTCAATGGCACATACACCATATGGTCTGAAATTTTTTCACAAGTTATTTTAACCTCAATGAAGTTTTCTGAACTTGTGCAAAATATTGAAAATAAACACCTTCCAGTTAGACTAATGTTCCCTTTATTTGCGTCTTGAAATTGGGAAAAATGCTATCAATCATTATTTGAGTTGTTGGATGGAAGAGAAGTTTAGTATATACACATGGGGTGGTAGGAGGTAGAACAAACAATGTGGGATAAGTAAATTAGATGTTGTAGGAACTCAACCACTCATAGTTTTTTCAAATGTAGGAATTGTGTTAAGAATAAAATTTTACCTTTCACACAATTCCTACATTTGAATTAACCATGACTATGAGTGGTTGAGCTTCTACTAATTATTTATCCCACATGGGTTGCTCTACCTCCTACCACCCCATGTGTATATAGTAAGCTTCTCTTCCAACTCTTTGAAATCTTCTATTCAAAAAAAATTTGATAGGGGCCTAAAGCAATGCAAGGCAGTTCTCAATGAGCTGAAAGTTAAATTTTTTTTCAAGTTTAATTTTCACCCATGAAACAATTAGCATTGAATACCCCGCTTGGCGCGTCAGCCGTGGGGCAGAGGAGGAGAATTGAAGCCTCACTCTTCGAATTCACACGCCAAAGCCCCACTTGGCGCCCCTCCTTGGCGAGCTTGCCGTGGGGTTGCCCTAAGAGACATCTAATGTAACTACGAACACTTATAATGGCATGCTACCTAAAATCACATATTACTACCTAAAATCGCATACTAAAGATTTCCCCCTAAAGTATACTCCCACTATTCATGAGAGTCTATAATCGCTTTTAGGAACACTTATTTTCAGCACTTTGAAAATTCAGAGTTTATTCATACAGTGTCCAAAAAATGCATTCGAAGAGAATCTAGAATCCCCTTTTCACAACCAACACAACCCCACAAAAAGTTCTCCAATATAATAATGATAACCATGCTGAATTGCTTATTTGTGTAATTTTAGGTGTAGTTACCTTACCTTGGGTCCGCTTCAAATTGGAGAGTGGAGAAGATAATGACCATTTTCATTGACCAAGGATAGTATTTTGTCAAAGAGAGCAATTACACTTGACGGCCGCCCAATATGGATTTAAGGCCATGTCATCACCTACTCCCATAAAAACTGAAGATGAAGGCATATTTGTAGTGGACAAATTCATAATCACATTAGGAGGTGATCCCAACTTTGTCCAAGGACAAAAGGCTTTGTTTTTTATTTTTCATTCTTGAGGCTTTATACAAGGGAATTCAACAAAAAACTCTTGAAAATGCAGTAGTGCTTAGAAATTGAGGAAATTGATTCTCAAGTCTCTCAACCTACTATCCACTAAATAGATGCAACACACACACCTCCCCAAATCCCCCCCTCCTTCTCTTGTTACGAAAAAACTAGAACTGCCGATTAATTTTAGAAAAAAAATCAGAACCCCCTTCCCCTGCCATTGATCAAAATACCGTACAATATGTATATATGGATATGGATACAAAATATGATACAAATACGAAAGCATTAACCTATATTGTTTGTCTTCATATTTACATTTGGAAATTACATAAAGGGTGTGGATTGTCTAGTTGGAGTTGATTTGGGTTGATTAACTCGGGTTGGATTGGTTAATTGAGGTTGGGTAAGTTAACTGGGGGTGGATTGGGGATTTAAAGTTAAAATTAAAAAAATATTAATCCTCTGCACTCTCCTCACTATACACTCAAAAGAGATTATATAACAAGATTTTAAGTGCAATTACAAGTGTAATGAATGACTTAAAGCATAAAGCATGAAACTTCAGTTGAATTGTTCTTGATTAGATAATTAATGACTTAGATTTTCTTTAGCAGATTGTTTTGTCACGGTATAATTTTCTTCTCATATGCCTTTGGATTTGTTTTTTTGAAAATATTGTGTCTGCTAGTTTCTGTTTGATTTCCTCTTTTCAATCTTGCTTACTAATGACTAAGTGCATGTATTACTATTACAAGGATAGTTGAAGGAGGAAAATCTTGCAAGAGTCTCTTGCTCTAGTAATTGTAGTATTTTTACCAAAATCAATTTATTCTACTAACTATTAGTACTGGAATGAATATGGTAGTGATGATTGTAATATACATTTATCACAAATTCTCATGGTGAAGTGCCAATTTGAATGTGCATCAACTTGAATTATTGATATGATCAAGAAGCAAAATAGAGAGAATAAATAGAATGTCGGTGGTCAATTTTAAGATTATTGAGTATGGATCTAGATACTCCTTTGTTATGGATTGAGTTGGTCGCATGTTGGTCATTGTGCCAAATCAAAGAATAGATGTGTGAATCATTTCATTTGTTGTAGAAAATATTGTATGAGGGTTTTGTCAAGTGGATTCTAAGGCAAATACGAGTTTGCCATGTCCAATTTTCACTTGATATGTGGTAATTATAAAATAATGACATGCCGGTGCAATAGTATAATTTCATTGGAATTCTAGTTTTAATGTGAAATATTCATTGGACAAATGAGATCAATGATAACATGGCAATTTCCCTCTATAGCAAGGGGAACAATTCAATGGACAAAGGATTTTATCTAGGATGACTGCAAGAAACACTTGAACTATTTTCTTTTAGATCTTGCATGCTTATATATTTTTTGGCCATAACTTTTACATTTAAACTTCAAATGACTCAAAATTTGTATATAAGGTATTTGTAACTACTATACGCCTTGTCTAGTTTTTTCATTTATCAAAAATGTTTTACTATCCAAAAATAAAATCTAATGTTTATCACATTTGCCAATTTCACGTTTTTTGAACAATTAAAAAACCCCAAAATAAATTTTGAATTGAGATTAGCCAAGGATGGTCTTCTGGTAGACTCCAACTAGTATTTGAAGGAATTAAATAAATAATTTATTTTATTTTGTATAGAAGTTCACAAAGTGACCTTCTTTCTGTTTGCATTTCAAAACTTATAAAATATTATTTTGGTGGATTTTTTGGTGAATAACCATCTCAATAGAGCTTTCGCAAATGTCAGCTTTTATTTTTAATTAAATTTTTTTCCTATTTTCTACAAATTAACCCCTAAAGTACTAAACTACGTTTTTGGCAACATGGAAATTTTGGGCAGTTCATTACGAATGGAGGTTTGTTTGTTCTTCTTCAAAATTTTCACACAGCATGTGCTCAAGAAGTAGCTTTAAAGCCCAACAATTTTGATAACTTTTGACTGGTTAAAAAATTATTGTGTGATATGCAGTTTTCATTGTTTGGCAAATAGCCCAAGTTGCAAAAAAAAACTCTTTAAAAATCATTTTTTTTTAAATAAAAATTTAAAATTATTTATTTAGATTTATTTATATGTGTAAAGCTTTCAATCATTCCATTTTGATTAATGAAATGAAAGTTATGAAGAATTCTAGTTTGTGGGTAGTTATAGAATCTCTACTATAACTAAACTTTGAATCCCTTTGTTGAACTTAATTTTCAATATTTAAAAATAAATAAAAACATTAGGTGTAGATTGTCTATTAGAGCATTACAACTGTTGAATTGGCATTTTTAAGTTTGTAAATAAATTGTTAATAATTTAGTATTTTGAATCATTCTCTACATCTTTCTACTTACTATTTTTTTGTTATATATTGTACAATTCCAAATGAGTTGAAAATCTTTAAGCATGTACCCAACTTCCCTTAAAGAATAAATCCAAAAAAGCACCACCATTTTGGACATTTTTCATATAGATGTGACCTTGTGAAGTGCAACTGCCGATTGTTCAGAGGGCCCTCTAAAGGATATTTTGTCACTTCAAATGCTAATATCTTGCAATCTACACGGCGGAAATTTCTGAATTTTTTTCCAGCATCTTTTCAATCTAGAATACTACAATATCCTACGGTTACATATGTCAAAAAATGTTTTTTTTCTAAAATTTGGTACTTGTACTAGAAATGGTAGTTTTGGAGGGTTTTTTTGTGAAAACATAGTAAAAAACCTTTAGGGGTTAAAACATCAAAATATCTAATTTCTTGAAATTTGACTTAAAAAATTCTCAGACTTAAAAAATTCTTTTATAATTTTCTTTCACCAAATTAAAATTGTATATATTAAATATATTTTAAAATTACACATTTAATTTTTTTAGTTTTTTTCTAGTTTTAAAATATATAAAAAATATGTTTGAGTATTGTAAAACACAACAAAATCAGCAAGTGTTTTTTGCAATCACCCTCTACTACAATAGTTGGTTCAAATTTGAATTGAGCTTTAGAACATCTCTACTATGCCTCTCTAGGTTGGTTCATTAAGCCGGATAGTTGTGGCTTGGGGGTGGATGTTGTTGGTTGTTCCAAAGCTAGTAGGACTACTATAATTGGTGCCTTGACCTAGTCTAGTAGGCCTTAAGCAAACCTTAACCAAAGTTCATGAAAATTGATGCTTGCTATGGACATTCAATAACTGATCTACTTGACCTCGGTGGTGAGCTTCTACAACTATGTGGCCATTTAAACTTCCTATGGTATAGCCCCTAAAGAACAACCTAGTCCGTTGAGCTCCCCAAGCCCTAACCCCCGATGGCCAAACCTTGTGATCTTGGATTTACATTTAAATATTGCAATCTTCCTCTCAAGCTGCAGTTCACTCTGTCATTTCACTAAACTACCCACAACTAATTGGGACTTAGCACATTGTTTTTTCCTTATATTTACGATTACTTTTAGATAAATTCAAGAGACATCGTCAAAGGTACAATTGTTTTTGAGTAAATCAATGGCCAAATGTTGAGAACTTTAGATTGAGTCTTAGAGTCTCGATAGTTGTTGAACCTATACTTCTTTCGAGAAAGCAAGCTCCCAAAAACCTTCTTGTACTCCTCATTCAAAATCAAATTTTCTATCCAAATGACATAAATGAAGACTCCTTTGTTGCATAAGTCATTAACCTTAAAGAAATTAAAAGCCTTCTGTGTAGGGGACAACTTCTTTCTTGAAATTATGGCAATAATCGACTCAATAGTATCCTCTCTATCCATTGTGACTTCAATTTTGACATCATTGTTGCTCTAGGAATCATATATATCACCAAATACAGTGTAAAACCTCTCAACCTTCATATCTATGGTCTCTTTCTTTATAGATGGTGCCATTGTGGATCTCAAAACCGATTTGTGCTCACGATCTATCAATTGACAGTGAATTCCAAAGCTAGATCTTCAAACTTGCACACACATTGAATCAAATAAGATTTCAAGTATGATTGTCTCCAAAGGAGTCCAACCTTCCGGATTTACATTTTTAGAATTGACAAATCGGTAAAAAAATATGCCTATACTACGTTAGCCACTGAGCAAAGTTGGCCTCTAGTCTTACCATTAACAATTTGTCAAAACTGAGAGTTATCCGCACTTTAATTCTAGGCATGGTTGCAGAGAAAGCAACTCCAATTAGAAAAATTCAACAATGGTCTCAAGACTGCATATATTGAACTTTAATCATAAAGCAGACACCTTTCTTGTATGGCAAAATGTAGACAATGTATTGATTGTACATGCATCCACCCAAATGTCAATTTCTAATATTTATTACCTAAATTGGCTTAATGGCACTATAGGAATGTAAGAAAGGATGTTCATATTATCATTCAAACATCACCCAAGCGAGAAGTTCAATTGAAAAAAAACTTTACCAAAAATTGTTCCTTTATTCCACCTCCATAGTATTATAAATGGTCTCACTCATTATTAAATATAGGCACCAAGTCAAACTTATTGTCATACTTCTAATATTCACTATTTTAAATACTATGTTGGTTCAATTTTTCATTCAAAAGTAGAAGTCAATCATTTATTTGAGTCAATGTTATATGAAATTATCTTAACATGATTGGGTGAATATTTATTTATGTGTGTGTGAATAAGTGAATTTTTCTATGATTACTAGAACTATTTTGCATAAAATGTCTAGCCTAAACATAAATTTCAAATATAGTCCTTTCACTTCTATGTGTGGTACTTATTCTTCTTATGAGACAAACTTCTAATGATATTCTAACTTTATGCTAATAGTTATTATACACAGGTAACAACTTTAGCATAATATCTTATTAAAAGATATCAAATAAAAAAATATGCAAAAAAATATGTAGAAAACATCTTGTAGCATACATATATTTTAGCATCTATTGAGTCTTAT
>OX579635.1:20199889-20302344 GCA_951230915.1 Antitrichia curtipendula
CCAATGATGTAAATTAATATGAATGTAGCAAAATCAAGAAAAATGCTCCATAAGATTTTATGGTGCAAAATGATTTGTTTGAGATTTTTAACAAAGATTTATTGAAGGATTCCTAAAAATTGATATTTTAATAACAAAAGAATATTTCAAATTGAAAACTTAAATTATTGATTGGTAACTCTACCAAATTATTTTGTATCAAAATTAGTGAGTGTGCCATAGATATGGATAAAAGCATTTCAACTACAAAATTCATGGCACAAAAAGAATTTCCAATTAATAAAATCAATAATAGTAAAATTTTGGCAAATAAATTTACTTCAAGTTTAGGCCAAATCTCTAATGCTGAATCAATCACACACACCTCTTCTGAGTCTTCAATCTGGTTTGAAGATAGTCTTGAATCTACATCAATTGATGATTTACAATACAATTCACATCGTGGCCCATGGTTGAGGGCACTCATTCTTGGAGCAAATGATGGACTTGTTTCTATAGCATCACTAATGTTGGGTATTGGAGCTATCTCTAAAACTTACGATGGAAGAGCTATGGTACTAAGTGGATTGGCAGGTTTGGTAGCGGGAGCATGTAGTATGGCTATTGGAGAATTTGTATCTGTTTTCTCTCAACGTGACACAGAACTTGCAGATCTTGAAAAAGAACGTAAGGTAAACTTGTTCAATTTTCCATTGATTTGAATTTGAATTGATAGTGGAAGCATTTTTTTTTTAATACTTTAACTTATAATAATATTTAATTTGAATACAATTTTGAAATATACAATTCTTTTGAAACTTAATAAGTAATTCCTAAACTTATTATCCTTTGGGAAGTCTTTAGAAAATTTCTACTTAGTCTCTAATTATTAAACCAATCATACTTTTGGTAAAATCTTTAAGACTAATTTTTGAAACAAAAAACGAATGTTTTGCTTTCTATATTATATTGGCAAAGGATTGATTGAATTTATAAAAATCTTAAATAAATCCCTAAAACATGGAGATTTTTTCTTTAGCTTTAATGACCAATAAAATATCCCTTATGAATTTTCAATCCATTCTAAACTTTTTATCCAAAAAAATTGAACCTTTGAGGTACAAAGAATGTCTTCATATTTAATCATAAAATATAAAAAATGAAAAAAAAATTAATCAATTTATGGATTGAAATTTCAGAAATTCATTGAAAAAATATATTCTATTACACTCTAGCAAATGAATTTCAAATCTCAAAAGATTTGTTAAAGTTGAAAACTTTTTTTATGAATATTAAATTTTTTTAAATTTTAAATTTAATATAGAATTTTATAGAAAATATAGAAAATATAGGATTTTGCATTATATATAGGAAAAGTAATGTGGTAAAAACTCTTTTGCGTCAAAGTGGCTAAAAGCAAATCAATCGATTTATAAAAAATTTAACAAATGATTTTAAGCCCCTTCCTTCTTGCATGTGAAAGAAAATATAATTCCTTGCTATATATCCAAGATGTTTAAAATTAACCCATAAATGACGCTAAGGACGTTTTATGTTCGATGAATGATAAAGAATCTCTTTATGTAGGACATAAATGCAACTATTCATCCTCCAAATTTAGTGTGAAAAGGGAAGGTCTTCTACAATAGTTTGACTTTCAATGAAAGCTTTTGCATTTTTTTAAGCCAACAATTCACATGATACCCAAACAAAAGATTCCCACAATTATCGCCTTGTCCTTTAAGAGTTAAAGATGTATATTGCTAAAAACCATTCATTAGATGGTTTGTTACAGGGACCACCCCAAATATCAAAGAAGGAAAAAAATTCCCCCAATGAAGGTCAAAAAATTTATGTCTAATGACTAATGCAAATTAATGAAATTCAATGATATTTTTTTAATCTTCATATTCAATTCTAATGCATTCATATTTTATAAAAATATGAATAGTCTTTAGAACTTCTGTTAAAATTAGGTGATAATCTTTTTCTTCTAAGTTCATAAAATACTTTTTGTAAACTATGATATAATTTTTTTGAAAAAGTTTATTTTGTATTAATTAACTTCTAAAGTTCCATTGTTCCTATAGTGAACAAAATGGATTTTGGGCAAATTCTAATGATCTCAATTTCTAATGAAAGTTTCATAAGATAGAAAACTTATTAGCTTTCTTGGAGTCTAATTTTTATTCCGATCGATGTCTAGTAGCAAAAATTATGCCACAATAACCTCAAAAAAATCCACATAAAATTGAAATAAAAATTTTAATGTTTATTTTCTTGTAGATTATTTTTTTTCTTCTACATGTGAAGCTTTGCTTCTTTCCATTTGGATTAGTGACGTAAAAGTTTTGGAGCTTCTTGTTTTGTGGGCAACCAAAGCAACTTCTTGAAATAATTTTTTTCTTTCACTTTGAATGCTATTATCTCTTAAACTATGTAGTCAAAAATCACAAAAATTTTACCACATAATCTAAGATAAGTGCAAAACAAGATCCTATAGTTAGATTTTTATTCTTTTATTGTTTTAAATTCCTTAGATGAATGTAGCAAAAGTGGTAGTTTTGAGTGTTTTTTGATAGAATTTTGGCCTTGAAACTTTAGGGATTAAAAATAAACACCTTTTGGTGTATAAACTGAGAAATGATGAATAATTGATACTTCTTTGGTCAATAATCAAATAAAAAATATATTTCATCATTACTAGAATTTTTGATTGAAAAATATTTTTTCTAATTTATATTGAAAATAAGCTATGGAATTTAAATGTAAACTGTATTTTATCTATTGATCCAAAAATCTTAATTAAATTGTAAATATCATATAAATGAATACAATTAATTCATTAATAGAAATTTATTTAGGTTCAAAATTAGACTTATAGGTTATTTTCACTTTCACCTACACAAATAGAGTATTTTTTTGTTTTTTTATTCTTTTAGTATTTATATTTTAATGTGAATTGTTGCATAGAAAACCTATTGAAAGTAAAATCTTGACATGATTAGCAAGCTTTGTCAAATATAAGATTTGATATGTGCTGAAAATATAACTATTTTTTAATTTTTTTCTATACAATTTAGCAACAATTTTTAAAATTACTTTCCACTAACATTTATGGTATACTATTTTTATCACACATTACATGCTATTTTTGTATTTTTTTAGAATGACTTTAGAACGGATGAAATTTGTAGTGATAGTTGATATAACTATTTAATGTTTATTTTGAATTTTTGAATTAAAAATAATAAATTAATATAGATTTAATTTTTTTTTAATATATTGTACTAGCCATTTTAGATAATAGAGGCACTATTGAATATCCATTCCTAAGAATTTGAAGCTTAAATTTAAAAAAAGAAGTATAATAGACTTATAGTTTTAATCTTAGAAAGATATGTTCAAAAGAAAGTTAATTCAATGTTTTTAGAGGTATGTAAATTAAGCTCCCTTCATTGTGCATTTTTATATATGAATTTTTTTTTTGTGATTTGATTGGTACATAATCATCATCATAGAATTGTCACAAAATACTTAATTTGTTTTTAAAAATAAATAAATAATATCAAAATATATTTTTTATTTTGCACACTTTAGTTTTTTTGCCAAAATATTATTCAATGCTTTATCTTTTTGGAATACAATTGTCTTAAGAGTTCAAACATTAGACTATTTTTTATATTTTTTAAATAATTTATTTAATTCCAATTAGTTTACTTGAAAAAAATCACAAGTGTTGAACAAAAATGCAACAACTTGTACAAGTCATTCTTGCAATCACCTATATTATATAGTGTATTTTATCAATATGATAGATATGTTACTTAAATTATTTTACATCATTATATTGAATTTTAAAATACAATAGGACTAATTATAAGCAATACAACAATTTTTATTTTGCATATTGAAGGTATTTGAACTTCATACTCTTTATCAAATGCGTGGAAATTTTTTCTTAAACTTTACCATCATAAATCATCAACATAATGCAACATTTGATGGATATATTGTAGAAACACTTGTCTAGGGAACCATCAACTCAAGCTCAAAAGCTTGAAGAACTTACCCAAGTCTATGTTGGACGAGGTCTCAACTATTTTCTTGCCAAACAGGTAGAATTTTTGTCCTCATTTTGAGAACGTGACAAGAAAATTATAATCAAATGAACCGTTACTTCCTTTAGATGTGATTTATTTTCCTATTGATTGTTTATTAGATTTTATAGTCAAATTACTTAAATCAAAATAACATATTTTACAGGTTGCTGAAGAAATGTCTAAAGTTGATGTATTGAAGGCACATGCAAGGGACAAACTTGGAATAGACATGAATTCCTTAGCAAATCCTTTACAAGCAGCTATTGCATCAGCAATTGCTTTTGCATTAGGGGGTGCAATTCCATTGCTTAGTGGCTCTTTCATTGCTAATTTCACAACAAGGATTCTTTCTATTGTGATTGCTTCTACACTTGCATTGGTGGGATTTGGAGCATTTGGAGCTTGGCTTGGAGGGGCAACAATGGGCCCTGCTGCCATTCGTGTACTAGTTGGAGGTTGGATTGCTATGCTCATTACATATGGGATGTTGAAGCTTGTGAAAATAGCATATGTTTCATCATGAATTAACTAATGTTCATAATGAAATTTGATTTATCGCTTTGCTCTTTCATAAATGACAAACTTCAATTGTTGCTCTCTTTTAAATTATTGAAATACATGTAGAATTGATTGCTTCATGCAACAACGTTCTTTCAACTTTGGCACTTAATAACTACTACTCCTCTTTATCCAAATATTAAAGGTCTAGAATTTCAACCTTGTAGCACCTAAATTCAATTCAATCATAAATGCAATATCCTATGGATTGTACTTTAGACTCTTTTAACTCCCAAATATTTAAATTTATACCTCACTTTTTAATTTACTTGTGGATTGCACCTTTGTTTTGTGATTGGAAGCTAAGTTCTAAAATTTCAACTATACAAATATGAAAAAGAAAATCATGGTAAACTCAAAGCATACTAAATAAACGCAACCAATTAAGATTCTTTCTCTTCATTGTGCATTTTTTCAACCCTCGTCATTGTCTTAGGAATGATATGTATAGTTGATAACAAATAAACTAAAGATACTAACAATAGTTTCAAGAGTTGAACCTTAGCGAATGAGTGAAGTAAGTGTGCAATAAGTTAAGGTGGGTTCAAAACATGTGAAAGAAAAGGTTCAGAAGATGCTAAAAAAAATATCATGTCTTCTATACAAAATTTTGAAAACACCCAAAAAAACTCTAAAAGAAAAAACTCCATTGTTCTACCCATCCCTTCTCTCTATCTTCCTACCTACCTTACTTTCAACCTCAAGAATGTGAAGGAAAAAATGACCTACTTATCCAAACTTTAATATTCTTTGAAGATACCATCTTTAGATGATATAACTTAACCAAATAATTTAAAATAACAACACCTTTAATTATCCAAATAATTGAAGGTAACAACATTTTTAAATGTCCAAATGAAGATTTTAATATGGTTCCTACTATTGAGGCATCGGAGCTCAAAGAACTAAAGGTCTATTGCATTGCAAATGAAAAAGACACACAAAAGCAAGGTAAAAGGATATAAACCAGATCGTGAGTGTAATTATCTTTTAATTATCTTTTTCACTTCATAGATTCAAAAGTCATATGTAGGTTCATGACACTTGTATTATTCAATGATTCAAACATAGAAAGATAAAAGGCTTCTTATAGTAAGTCTCTATAAATTTAAACTCCCGTACCTAACTATCGTAGGCAATTAAGCATGTCTTTTCATTCATAATGTGTGTCTTTTCATCACCAAATGAGAGATGCTAAAATAAAAATATTCCTTTAAATTTTGTATTGTCACCATGTTAAAATATATTTTTTGAATTTTTTTGGCATCTATTTTAAAAATGACTTGTTGCCAAGTTTAATATCTAAGTATGGGATGTGAAATTCAAAAATGGAATCAATGAATCATGCTTAAGGTAGATGTATATCTATTTTGGACAACCTTAGTGATGGCTTTATAGGGTGACTTATTTTGAATGACAATTAGATGCACTATTAATTAAAAAATATTATTTTTTACTGCCTTCTTATCCATTCATCTCTTTTGCTTCATTGAATAGGGATAAATTCAAAAGCTAATTGTAATAAGTGATGAGTCTATGAGACTGGAATGGGTCCGGATGAAAAATCCACATTATATTAAATAAAATATTCATTCTTGATATATATATATATATATATATACATTTCATTCTTCTTCATCCTTATTTATGTACACATTAAGCTCAATTTTTCAATGAATTTTTTGTCTTATAGAAACATAAATGTTTAAGTTATCCATTATAGATACCTATTTTAGAGTTGTTTTACACCTAGAAGTTGGGCCCCTTTTACATCTAAAGGCGGGGTCAATTTGGTGGAATGAATTTTTAATTCAAAAGAAGCATGATCTGACATGGCTCAAACTTGATGAATTGGGTGCACCAAGAATGGAAGACCATTTCTTAGCTTTGGAGCCAGTGCAAATGTCAATTATTTTTTTTTATAAAATATTATTTTTTCAACAAATCAAATCCGTTAGATCTATGCAATTGACCTCAAGGGGAATTGGATTGGTCTCTTGTGTGGTAAAAATTTCAGAATAATCCAAGATGTACTTGTTTGGGGGAAGCCATTCAAAGTTCAAAGGTTCAATTTGAGTTCATCAAATTGCTTTTTGATGGCTGCAACTTCAAAGGCTTGTATCTCATTCATCCAATGTTCATTTTTGACAAAATTTGTTGGATTGTGTTTGCCTTGAAGTCTAGTTATTGTTATTGTGCTAAAATTTTAATGTCAATCTAAGTTGTTTTGAATGTTTGAGAGCTATTTGAAGTTCAAAATCCAGACATAATTTGGATTGTGTTGAACTTTGGTGTCTTGTTTCTTCCTCATACAATGTTTGTTTCCAATGATTTTTTTGGAAAAGTTGTGCACACTTGTATATTTTTGTGGTTAAAATTTCATATCAATCCAAGAAATTATGAGTGATTGAGAAGCATTTTAGTAGAAGGAGGTTTAACCTTAGATGTATTTTTTGCCATTTTTTTTTTGCTATTCTGTGCCATTTCAAAGCCATTTTCTAGGCACAAAATTTTTAAGGGTGGTCGAATGATATTTTCTTTCAGCAATGTGTTTGTATGCTAATTTTGAAGCACTTTATAGTTTCATTGGAGTAGGTTTAAAAATTAAATTTTCACCTCCAAATGTGTTGCTAGGAAAATTTCAGCATCCTTTTCAACACTAAAACATCATAATCTTGCAATCTATGTGGTCAAATGGCTCCAAATTTGATTCACGTCACTTATGACACGTACACTATAAGATTGTATAGTTGAAATTTCTATACCTTAGTGACATTTAGATCTATAACACTTCAAAAGCAACAATGTTTTTAATAGGGGCTGAAATTTTGTGCAATTGACCTCGAGGGGAATTGACCCGGCCTCTAGGGGTGAAGCGACCCTTCCTTTAAAAATTAAAATGATTCAAATAGCAATCATTACATGATCATTCAACTACCCTTAAAAAGTGATTTATTTTTTAATCATTCATCACTTACACAAGAATTATGAAGATCCCAGACCTCAAAGGACACACTCACTGAATAATAAATTTAAAGACTGACGCCCCCAAGTACGCCCCCAGGTAGAGTTCCTTTATATTTGTACCCGCAATTTTGTTTTCCACATACCGGTAATGTATTGTGTCACATTTGGCGGCTCTCCCTGTTGCTTGAGGGGAATACGAAGCCGGGCAGCTTTCTCTCCCTTGTGACCAATTCCGCACCCGAACCTTCTCGTGCTTCGTTCTTCCACAGCATCGCAAGAAAGTTGTAGAGGATGCGCCCGCCATAGCCGCTCTGGCAGTAAGTGAAGTTAGTGTGAGTACTTGGACAAGCCCACGATACTTCCATCGTCTTCTCCGTTGTTGGCGAGTACTGTAGTTCCTTGGAAGAAGTTCGATTCTTTTTCTCGCGAATCTCGCCTTCGAACGTGTCTCTGGATGTGTGCGCTTTACGTTGTCCTGGCCTGACGGCATCTGCTGTGGTATATGTACTTTCAATCCCGAAGTGTTCGACGTCCGAATTGATCGTGTGTTGGAGATTATTAGGGTTTGGTTGCTCCGGGATGTGGCCTCTCCGGTAACGGCGGTGTCGGTGTCGGCGGAGCAGACCGGAGAATGATGCGTTGTCTTGACGAAGGTTCGGCAAGCGGAGGTTGTTAGAGCTATGATGCAGTAGGTGGCCTTGGCATTTTCTTTTTTGAAGTTTCGTACTATATGCGTGATCGTAGTCTTTGTTTCGCGCAGTTCTCGAGGGTTGGATGTCTTCAGTTGATGCTCGAATGCGTCTTATGCGGGCAGTCTCTTGACTAACTTTTGTTCGCTGGATTAGGATTTTACGTGTTGAGATTGGGGCATTCTCGTCCTTAGCGAATCTGAAAGTCGTCATTCTTCTAAATTGTTCAATCTTACCGCAAGGTTTTTGTCTACAAGGAGAATCTTTATTTGGTGTTGACTTTGTAGAAAGTTTAGGAGCGTCTTTTGTTTCGGTTCTTTCGCCCAGACTTATGTGCGCGTAGTATGCTCTGTATTATTCTTAGATATTGCACTAACAGAGAAAATTTATGATGCGCGTTTTAGTGTTGCTTGTTCTAATACTCAAAGTAATTCGCATGGCTGTGTCTGAAGTCGCATCTGTTTTTTATTTTTATTTGTATGTAGACCAGGGGTGATGAAGGCCCGTAGTCGAGAAGGAAAGGAGAGCTTTCTGGAGGAGAATCGTCTTGACGATGGACAAGATTGTGAGGGTGAGGGTTCAGAAGACTTTTCTGTGCCTGAGTGCCGCGTTGTCGTTCCGCCACCTTCGCATGGTTAGCAACCTTCCCGTTGTGATGCTGTTAGTGGACTGAATGGGCTCCTTTTGTCGTGGAATTTGATAGATTAAAGGATTCTCTAATTGTTGCTTATAATCATTCTGTAATGTGTTAAAATATGATTGCAGACCGTCTCTTTCTGTTGGAATCTAGACGTATCTATTCGACCGTCACACTGTTGCCAGTGTATATCATGAAGCCCTAGTTGAGCCCGTTGTTTGATTAATCAAGGGCCGTGCTTACGATTTTGCTTCATTTCTGGTTTTCTGTTTCCTTCAGTGATGTGCGAAAGAGCTTTACAATTGGAGAAACAACGAGAGAATACTTTAGTATGGAATCCAGACTTCAGAAGGTTGGTTGACCGCATGTTATTGGATGTGTACATGGTTCTTCAACCTACCAAGGAGCAGCGAGATGCCCGCCGCAGCGTAATCCAATTTGTAGATACTGTCGTAAAACAAAGAATACATGGTATGTGTTCTTTCAGCACGGAAGGATACAGCAATTTCCTTTCTAATTTTATGTAAGTCCATGAATTGAACAGAAATTCACAATTAGTGTGGACATTTTGTTTACTGTTGATGTTCGGAACCTTGCTGATGTTAAAAACCGTGAAGTGCTGAAGAAGGGGTTCACATTATTGCAGTTTTAACGTGCTCGCTCTCATCGTCGTGTGCAGGAAGCCACATCACAGTATTTGGATCGTATGTGATGGATCTGTACACAGGGTCAAGTGATCTTGATCTCTCTCTCAATGTAGGACACTTACCAGTTGAACGCACGCGGGCTGACAGGATTGCGATACTGAGAAAACTGACGAGAATACTTTATGGTCTTCTTAATGGTGGTTACTTTTACTCACAGCCACCGTGTCTTCTTGACGCTGTCTCGTAGCCTTGCATATCCCAAAGAATGTATTTCTTGCTGTACGTGTTTTTTTCATGTTCAATTGTTTACAGCTGCTAATTTCTAAGATGGTCTCTTGTAGGCAGAAATGGGATGGCCAGGTATACTGTTCGTAAAATAGAACCTGTAATGAGAGCTGCGGTTCCTGTGGTGAAGTTTGTGGAGGGCCACACGAACATAGAGTGTGATATCTCTATGGAGAACAAGGATGGGGTCTTAAAATCCGAGTTGATAGCCATCTTCACACAGATCGACCCCAGGTTTCGGCAGCTATGTTTTCTGGTGAGCCGTTTTGAAAACATAATCACGTTATTATATACTCTATTATGTAGAATGTCTTAGGACTGTGCGAGAAGTGCTGGATGGAAGACACTTGAAAGTCTCTTGTTGTACGGATTTATGTCGATTTTAGTGAACATCTTTATCTGATTCATGGATGGTACTCAAGACATTTTTAAATCTAGGATTTGGGCATCTAGAAATCTGTTCATATTCTAAAACATAAATTAGTGCAATGATATGCATGTAATGGATAGTGCTGATGAGCTTCTCTATTTTTTGTCGATTGGCAGCTGAAGGCATGGGCAAAAGCTTACAATGTCAATGACTCAAAGAAAGGCACTCTCAACTCGCTTTCCATAATTTTACTGGCAGCATTTCATCTACAGGTATTTTCCACAACACTCGATGATTAGACCGTCGGTCGCTGTGAGGTGTAGCCTTGTGGCAAATCCAAATCAAAGGCATGCTTCTTTTTCAAGTTACTTACTCATTCGATTGTTGCTTAGTTTCTTACTACCGGTAATAAATCCCCCCTGGTAATGTGATACCTTGGAGCAAATCAAGCTTGCTCTAGGTCTCTTCTCATCATTGTGTGAGTTTAGATTGTTAATCTTTCTTTTCGTTGTTATTTTGTTTTGGATTAATTTTTCACCCACTTGTTCTTTGGATGCCCTGGATGTACCTTCTTCATCAACTGCTAATACGTCGGTTTTAATGCAGACGCGTTCACCAGCAATTCTTCCCTCGTTTTCTGCCCTTTTAGAAGGTAGACACTTTCTACAGCACTTGTATTCTGCGAACTAGTATTCTCTGGTTGTCATGCTTTGAAGGTGTCATTCGATGAGGTGCTGACATATGACGTGTGTGAGTGGCGTAGAGCAGGGTTGGTTCTGCAAGAAACAGAAGCTTGCATTGCAGCTGTCAGAGAACGGGTGGCCCTTCATGTGATGAATTGCTTTGGCAGTGACAACAAGGAAACTCTGAGCCAGTTGTTTGGTTCCTTTTTTATCAAGGTCAGCTATTCGATCAAAACATCTGCATTATTTTTATTATATTCTTAAAATTTCAAATCAATATTAGCTGATGAGTTAATTGTGATTTCAGTGATTGTGTTTCGGTAGTGATGTTCTTTTCTTGCGTCATATTAAAACGTGCACGTCTATACCTAATGTCTGATAATCAGCATCTCCTGAACGACGATATATCAACTGTGTTGTGATTATGTTCTTTGTTGCACCAATCGCATTAAGCAGATGTTGGAAGATGGGACTGCCTGTTAATCGCAAGATTACGTGTTGTTAGGAACGTAGAAATGCAAGGTTCTAAGCTTGATTATGACCCTAGACTTGGTGTAATTTTTGAACAAATCATCTGAGGAGTTTAGAAGTAGTTTCTATGATTTACTAGCTATAGAGGCTAAGAAATCTCTGCTCAGCAGTTCGTAGCCGTGGAGAGCCTCTGGGAACAAGGTCTTTGCGCCAGCGTATATGAAGGCAAATGGGTATCCAAAGTGTGGGCAAAAAATCACCTTGGGTGCATGTCGGTGAGTATACTGATTTTTTCTTGAGACTATGGATTTTCGTGACATATCCTAGTGACACAGGAGTGTTTGAGGTCTGACTATTGATTTATGTTTAATACTCATTTGATCAATAGTGTATGCTGGTTTTGGTTTGGCATATGGATGCGACTATTTGTGTTCAGAAACCTTGCACCTATCCGTCTACAATTATGGTTTTCCTTTGGGTTAACCATTTATGATTCTCTCATAACGCAGATCTGTAACTTGTGGGTTTTCTATCCAGGTAGAAGATTTTGCAGAGAGGTCTCAAAATTGTGCGCGGGCTGTACGGGAAAAAGAGTTCGACATCATCCATCAGTGTTTTCGAGATACACTCTCTCACCTCGACCTTTTCACAGGGGGTTCTTTTCAAATTCTAGAAATCCAAGAAACGTTGTTTGGGGTCAAAGTTCTGAAGCGAACATCAGAAGAACCTTTAGTTCAACCCGTGGAAAAGCATCTGAAAGTAAGCAACAACTGGACAACCTCTGTGTCAAACACAGCCCCATATGTTGAGCGGGATCATGTCAATGGGTTTGCCGTCAGAGATCCTTACGGCAGTACACACCCTCATCACTCTAACCACAACCGAGATTTGAACTTCTCAAGGCAACAGAGAGGTCCATTTCAGGGCTATCAAGAAATCGCAGGCTGGGCCGCACAGGGTGAGAATATCCGAGCAACAGGCAGAGGGATCATTTCTTCCATCCCAGGAGGACAAGGTCCTCACTTTGCAGACTCTAGTCATGATCAAATGCGGCCCCGAAGGGGCTCTCAACCATTCCCTCAACAGATTTATCATTCTCAAATGGGGTACCCTGCTTACAACGCTCAAGCACAAGTTCGGCCTCTCAATTACTCTGGTAGAGGTATGGGTCCCAGGATGGGTGGTCCTGGCATGGGAGGTCCTTTGTTGTATCCACCTTACCCTCGCCCTCAGGTGTATTATGCTGACCCTGTTGATCAGAGGGCGGATGCTAGAAGAGACCATGACGCTCGGCAAAGTCCAAACTGGAGGTACAACCAATCGCCCCAAGGAGATCATGCGTCACAGGCTTTTGCTCATCGCAGTAATAGGTAGTCTTTAAGACCAAATTTAAAGCACTTGCCTGTCAATATTATTACTGTAGTTTGAAGGTGGATAAAATGCGAGAGGTTAGATACGAATCAGTGTGTAGTTGACTGGTTGTGGAGCTAACTTGTTTTGGCTTTGACTGGAATTCAGAAAAGTTAAAACAAGTGAAAGGCTAATACGGATAGGATTCATAGGTCCCTTGCTTTTACTCTCTTAAAGACAAGCAGGTGCGTGCAGTCCACAGAAGTTGTGAACTTGTGATGTGCTACATGCGAGCAGAGTAGCATGCATGGGATTCTTGCTCACGTGCTTAACGGAATTTCTAGTGATCATCCGCACCGAAGCAATGAACTGTTTTAGAAGAGTTCTTGTGAATTCGCCAGGAAGGGCTGACAGGGGGATACCACGTATATGTGATAGTATATTGCCATGCACATACATATGCTTTGGAAACGCAGTTTTTTCGTTTTTGTTTGAACATTGGAAACGCTTTCACTATTTTCCAGTGGATTGATTTTCTGCAACTTCAATGTATATAGAGTCTGTTTTTTTTATTAGAAGATTTCCATCTGTTTTTGCAAGTGTATTAACATCTTTCTGTAATTTCTGTGAGAAATAGTGGTACTTCCATATTAGTATGCCTCTTGAGATACAACACAATCTCTATCTTCCAACGCTATTGATGTAAATCCTCACGATACTCAAAAATAGTTGGCAGAGAATTAATCTGAGGAGGGAAAGAAAAGTCTGAAAAGGTGCGTCTCAGGTGTGCATTGGAACTTTGGAAGATGAAATGTTTATTTTGTCGGTGGGTTGTACCCCGTCTTTTGAGTGGAGTGATAGTGAGAGAAGAGAGAAAAACATTGAAAGGGGTGCAAATCAATTTCAAAGGGGTACAGGTGCCATTCAGCCATTGGCCATTGAACTTTTCCAAAAAATGTGAGGAGGTACACGTGTCACTTTTCCATCGGCTGAAAATTGGACATGGGTGCTTGTGACATACTCTCTTAACCCTTAAAAGCCTGAGGGCTTTGGACAAAACACAAATGTGTTATAAAATATAAGTTCTATAACTTTTTTGAAGTTTTCAATAAAGAAGATGATGTGAAGCATGCAAAGTAGAAAATATTTGTACGGTTAAAATTATAAAGTTCTTTTTAGATTCTCTTCAAATGAATTTTGAAGAATTAACTTCAAAAATTCACCAAAAACACAATTTCTACCTTTAGGATTGGAATTTTTTTTTATTGGTCAAAATTGCAGTTTCTATTGATTTATAAAAAAATGCATAAGATCTAGAAATGAGAACACCAACACTTTTCCAAAATAGTAAGTTTTTCAACACTAGCCAATTCTAAACATTTTGTGGTATTTCTCTTATAATTTTTGTTTGACCGTAGCAATCTTAGTTTTTAATATAGATATTGAAAGACAATCCAATCTTTTTGGAAAAAAAATAAAAACTGAAAAGAAGTTTTTTTTGCCCAAAAATTCTGCCCAAGGTCGGGCAACGATTAAAAAATGATTGGTTGAGCACTTAGGAGTTAACCCCACACTTTGTATTGTTGTCACATGTGCTTTATCTATAGGATAATGTATGGCCATATATATATATATATATATATATATATATATATATATATATATATATATATATATATATATATATATATATAGTCCATGTGTATTTCACAAGATGTACATATTCTATATTCCATATTTGTCTTATGTATCTGTATCCATATCCAAAAGTATCTGTATCCATATTATTTACTTTTCAAGATCAATGGCATTGGAAGGAGGTGGAATTTTTGTTTCTAGAATCAACGACTCTCGATTTTTACAAAGTAGAAGGGTGCATTAATTGCAACTTGAACTTGAATGCATCAACACAAGAGATAGTCAGTGGTGCCACTTTATAGTTTTTTGTGGATGAAAACTTTTTTAGCTTGTTTTTCAAAGAAAGAAAAATAAATGCACAATGTAACCCAACTTATTTGTATTTTTCTATGCATTACTGAATTTATTATTATTTTCAAAGATTTGTGTCATAACCACCTATTTATGATTGTAGATCTCTCAGAATCTACACACCTACAACTTGTATGGGAAGAAACCAAAGCAAATAATTGGCTCCTACAATAAATAATAGATTTTGCTTGATTTAACCAATGGTTAAAGAGGTTCACTGAAGGACCAACTCATGTCCAATCAATAGTTAATTATAAAAGCAATATGAAGAGGGTGGTCGCTTTCAGAGCATACTACTTTACGGTGTGAAAGTTACTGAATTTCAAAGTTTTAATGAAATAAATAATTAAAATTCTATTTTTATTTTATTTTGTTTGTGGCAATAGCACATGGCACACTAGTCTATTCATTAAATTAGATTGTTTGTTTGTTACGGTGAGACCTCCAAAATTGTGTGTCCTCTAGTCATGTTTTGGATCCTGTTGGAAACGTCTCTACAAAAAGAGGTGCATGGGTTTTGTTTTGTGACATTGATATATATAGTGTGAAATTTATGGATTTTAAAGTTATTTTTGGATCTTATATTATTCTAAATTATGGATCTTTTGGAATGGAATATGATTAAATCATGACAAAAACTAGGCCAACTGCACATGGCTACATTAGTTGGTGTTTGAGAGATGGTTTAAAGAGATATTTCATTGAGTTAGTGACAAATTATGATTGAGCAATTTAAAGAGACTTGTGCACATATATGGATGTAGTGGCATTCATTTCATAAATATAGACACTCTAATTGAGAAAGAGTAAGTACTAAATTGCACCTTAAAATATTTAGAAAAGTGCTGCCAAAAGGGTGCTTGACAAAATGGTTGAGCTCTTTGAGCAAGACATTACCTTTAGCTTGCAAGCGTGCACATCATTTGACAAGTACATGCAAGGGAATGACTTTGTAAGCAAGACATTGAAGCTTTGCACCAAGTGCTAGGAGTTCAGAAATTGATGTTGTAAAAACAAGTTCAAAGCTAAGTTAGAAACATCCAAAAGCGTCCTTATTTCCATTTTTGTATCCTAGACTACCACTAAATGTGTGTCTAGACTTTTATTAATGTGTATTACAAATGCTTAATAGTGAATATGTGAAGTAGTAAATTTTTCAATTTGTAATGCTTTATATAGAGAGAAGAATGCAACATCAACATTCATAGTCCAACACACATTTAGTACGTAGCTCACCATTAGCGATTCCACTCTCTTCATATCTTCACAAACCAACTAACTGTTCAACAACCATTGAAAAATGTAGGGGTATATGGAACAGTTGTTAGTCTTCACTTAGCAAGCAGACCAACTTATGAATATTGGACATCATGCAACTTAATTAGCAGAGCAAATGCTTTCAACAACCACATTTGCCAAAATCCTATCAATAGCAGAAATATGGAGTTGCAAGAAAATCAATTGAGGCATCAAACCTGACCTTCAAATTCAATTTAGTATACCCAAGGGAGGTGTCACATGCTCAAGCATACCCAAACATTCAAGGTGAGACACGCATTCTACTTAAACCAAATTCTCTCTTTCCAAAGGATGCCAAATTCCCATTATGAAGTAAGTGCTTGCATTACAAGAAAAAGGGGTGTTTGAAGTGAATTTTTAAGTATAGTCTTAGAGATAAGATTATAAAAATTGACCTTTTAAGGAGATTTTTAGTAAAAATTTACTAAAAATACAGATAATTTTAATAAATTTTTACTAAAAATCTCTTTAAAAGGTCAATTCTTATAATCTTGTCTCTAAGACTATACTTAAGAACTCACTTCAAACACCTCTTTCTCTCGTAGTGACATAGTCTTCAAAAGGAGTATTCAACTAATTAGCAAATCTCTCAACCAAGTATTCAATCAAGCCAATGACTAGTTGCAAGAAACACTTCACGGGTCTTAGCCAAAAACGCATTTTTGGGGCATAGGACTGGCAATACTATTGATACTACAAGTACTGCGCCGATGTGCTGCAGCGGAAATCTCCACCGTCAGTTTCGAATTTCAGTCGGGCTACAATTTCGACAGGTGGTGGATACAATAGTAAGCACATTAAAGCAGGGTGGCGTATGAGGATGAGGTCCGGCTATAGAGTACTTACAAGTATTCAATAGTACTGAAGTCTACTTACCCTCTCTAGGATTTCTACGCATAGGATGGTCTACAATCTATTGATGTCAAAACTAGCATATTAATGTTATGTTTGATGTTCAAAAAAGTGGACGTCCAAATTTTGGACGTAAAAAAAACACAGGTTTCTTCTAGTGTCTTCAAGCAATCATCATGTATTATGAAAGTAGCCACTTATATACTCACAATACTAATGCATAGTAATATGTTTCCATACACCCATATACCATAGCTAGGGAGCTAACACACTAGCACCACAACTACAAACACTGCCCCTGGAAACAGCTATGTCTTCTATCAAAGACATACGCTTGCCAACACACCATACAAAGAATCATTCTATAAATATCCCATCTTCTTGATCTTGGATGGAAACTCTTGGTATAATTACTTGGTCTATACTCAATTGTCCTACAAGCTACAACTTATACGACAATGCCGTAATCGTGTGTCACATACAACCACATGTCGAGTCCTCATAATGTACTGGGTGAATGCAAGAAAGACTAGTACTATTTTTTGTCACACTTGACGTGTCGGACTTGTGCGCGCAGTTCTGAACATTCAAAATTGTTTCAAGATCATTTTTTTGGTGAAATGTCTTTCCTATAAAGTCCTTCCAAATGGAAAATTTTTAGTTTTCTTAAAAATTGTTTTTCCTATTTTTTACAAATTAAAATGTGAAAGTACCTATTTTCATGAGATTTTGCACTTTTTCAGTTCTCCTACTTAGAGAATTTTTCTATGCTTTTCCTTCCTAGGGTAACTTCTTCTTAAAGGTGTATACATTGAACATATTTTTCAGATTTTTTAAAAATTGTTTTTCTAATTATACAGTACTCCCAAAAAAAACATGAGTACTGTGGAAAACGCTACGCAAAGTGGACGGTCTTTCTTGCATTCACCCTACTATGAAGTTCTCCAATATTAACTAATGAAGAAGAGAATGAATTGAAAGAACACATATTTGTAGATGCAAACTTATGGGCATCTTCTTTCTTAGAAGAAATTAAAATGCAAAATAGCAATCATGACAAAGATAAGACATATACCATTTAAAGATAAAAATGTGGGTGGTATTTGGCTAAAATGATTTGAACAAAGAAATCTGGATCTGGTTCTAAAATCAACCTAATGTTAAAAATCACACAAGCCCAAGGAATGTTTCAACAATCTATGCAAATTTACAAAAATATATATTTGAAGATCAAAGCGCCCTTGATCTAATCTGGAATGATAATGATTCAGGGGGGCAAATTGAAAAGTGTAGAATTGAATTAGTTTGGATTAAAAAAGGCTCAAGACATGTACACAAAGTGACCAAAGAGAGCACCTAACGGTGTTGTCTTCCATCAATGGACCATGCATACCATACCCAGTTACTATGTTTTTATATGTGAAAAAGGGTCTATATTTGCAATGCCAAAGAAAGATTGGATGTCAAACATTTTATTTGATGCATGGATTAGTCTCTTTATCAAATTACTTGCAAAATGGTTTTAAGAACAAAGATATTTTGTGAGTTGAAAGCAGTGAGCAATGAGTGGTGAGCACAAAAATTTGGATTTTAGGCCAAAAATTTCTAAAATATTAATAGTATTAGTACTTAAACTATTCAAATATGGTCGTAACAAAGTAAATTATTTATTTTTGGTACAAATTTGATCTATAATTGTGAAAAATTAATGAGCCTATTACCATGGGATCAAAGAATTTGGCAATTATATTCACATTGAGAAAGAGTGAGGAATTTTTAGGTGGTCTTAAAATTTAATCTTAAGAACATATTATTTTTAAAATATTCAAACTATGCATTTATTCAATATTTGAAAAGCACTTTTATAACACTGCAGCATAGATAACAAATCCAATAAAATGTTAACTCCCTCGCTGCCATGTTTGCTTAGGTCACGATGTCAAACTATGCAAGGATTAAGAATTTAGAAATGAATTTATTAGTGCTTGTTGTGATTTTGAATCTCTTTTATTTTGATAATATTAGAAATTAAGTGTGGTAATCATAATGATGCAATAGAATATCTAAGGTATACAAAAAAAATCTATTGTTCTATATATTTGTGAAGAGAATTACATATGAAGTATTGAGTTATTTAATGAGATTGATACAATTGTAAAAATAACATCAAACATGATAATAAGAAATTAGAAAAAACGCATGTACCGCAACATGAAGTGGTGACCCTTTTAGTCTCACCACTATTTTAGTTAAAAATGCAATAACCAATACAATAAAATTAATTGTCAAACCGTTCTACCGGTTTGGCACTTGGGTAGAAGAATTTCTAATACATGCTTGATTTTGTTGTAGCTAAAACTAGGTGTGTGGATAAACATATCTACGTCTGGAAGCAAATCACAGAGCTGAGTAAATACATAATACATATGTTTGCAACACTAGAAGAAACCCGTGGTTTTTTTGATGTCCAAAAAAGTGGACGTCCAAATTTTGGACGTAAAAAAAAACACGGGTTTCTTCTAGTGCAATTTACCCACTAACCACGCTTACCAAGGGACTTTGCTACCATTTCATTGAAAAATGGACAATCACAGCTTGGAAACTGTCCAACAGTGATCAAGTATTGAGATGCTTTGGATCCCTGGCAAGATTCAAACCTTATAATTGAACCTAAAGCTGGAGAAGGAAGCATAGTGACTTGGAGAACTTTACCATTAACATATAGGCCAGATGCATAGATATTAGACTACTTTATTGTTGGTGCCTTGGAGTTGCACCAAATATTCTTCCCAAATCTGCACTTCAGATAATCGTCAAGGGAATCTAGGGATGGGTAATCATTGAAATCTATAAGTCTTACGTTTAATTCACTAAACAACTCATGTGGTGCTAGCGCAAGTCATTCAACCACACAAAATCCTGCATGCTCTAGAGCAAAAACTTTTTGTTTAGTGAGATTGGTGCCAAACTTAACAGGCCAAATCTCGGGCACTAGTGGTTTTGTCACAACCCACTTGGAAAGCGTCTTGTGCCCTTCACACAACGCTTAATATTGTTGTTGCAGAAGAAAAATTACATTTGCTCCACTTTGTTTTTCTTGTAGTTCGTCATCATCCCCATGTAAGTAGGAGCTGCAATAGACTTGTTGTAGTGGATAATCTTGGCCACACATTTTTTCTTAGTGGTAGCTTGTTGTGCAAAACAAGCTTTTGCTGAAGTCTTTGGAAGCCACGCAATGTGCCATTCTTTTTTATTACAAGAAGTCTCAAGGACTACCTTTGTGTGATGCAGAGCTGGGACAACTTCTTATGTTTCTTCAGGTGGAGAAATGCCCACTACAGGTTTTGACTCTACTTCTGATGTGGGATCGACAAAGTTGAAGCCACCATAATATGTTTTCTTCAAAGGCCAAGACATGCTAATCTTGTCAAGGCGATGTAAATCATACTCTGACCTAATGGGCACATCTGCCCTATGCTTCAGAGATAAAAAAAACTTCTTCACCTTGCAAATGCGGCTCTTTTGTGCAAAATGCTAAAGCGTCTGACATTTCTTCTAAAGCCGCATGCAACTTGCTAGGGTCCCCGGTGCTTTTGGCATTACATTGAGCAAGGCGAAAACAAAGATCTTCTTTATTGGGTCCTGTACCTGCTCTATCACCCTTGGAAAATTGATAGTACGCAACGACTTGAGTAAATGCTCGGACATAGTCATCCACAGTTGCCACATACAAATCATTTCCTCTCTTTCCCGATTGTTGGAGCCATTTATTGTGCATTGTTTTTGCAAGGTTGCAAGAAGGCATTTCCAAAAGTTCCTCTTTCGTAAGATCCTGCCACAGAAAGCCACTAGTTACTTACAAAATTATAATGAACATAAGATTTAAATTCATAAGGAAGATGATATTTCAACATGCGTGGAAGATATCATTTGCAAGCTCTATAAATCCACCCCATTGGCGGTAACGGAAGTTCCAAAATGCTAGCCACAAATCTAGATGAATGAGGCCTTTATTTGTGTAGCGCTTGATGATAGCCACCAAGACCTAATGGCAAGGTACTTTGTTTCAGCGTCTTTCAAAGAGTTAACATTCTTGTACTGTTTACACAGATGGCGGTGCTGCTCTTGAAGATTGGGTCAAATATCTGCCTTTGTATGCTTCTCAAGAGATTGCGTCCAATGAAATAAGCATGTGCGCTCCCGATCCTCAATTTGAATTTTTGCATCACTAGAACCATAGATGATCCTCACCGCATTCCAATTAGCTTGGGCACTATCTACCATAAATCCTTTGAATTGGAAATGTCATGTCGAACTGCAACAACATTCAAATTCTTCTAGAATACAAGCTAAGCCTCAACATCCTCAGATTGCATGTCACAAACAGCTATGGTCATGACATGGCAATATGAGGCGTCATATATATGACAAGCCATGGTGGTCCACCCCTTTACACACTTGATATGGTCAAACATCATCCAAGCATTGCACAAATCTCCAACAAATTGCATCCGCCTCCAAAGATCAACACCACTACCTGGTCCAACTTCAAACATTTTGAAAACAAATAGTTTGTCAGATTGAGAGCCTTGACCAGGAAACATATTATTCTGCAAATATGCCCATTTGCTGGATCCTTGGAGCTTTGTAATATTGTCCATAACTCCATAGCATCTAAGATACCAGAAGGAGGTGGCCTTGTTGCGCAGATTATTTTGGAGATGTTAAGTTCTTGCACTTGTCTAGCACAAGCACCAACTCCTCCATAGAAAGACTTTGTGCGCCATTGAGCAATTGGTGCATATGATGTGATCTAGGCACGATGACATTCTAAATGAGAGACCCATGTCATTCATGATGTGGATTGTAACTATACAAGTCCATGCATGACCATCGTGACGCTTGTCTATGCTGTGTAGTAGTTTGGACTGCGAAGAGGATGTTGTAATTGCAGGCAAGACAAAAATTACATTTCCATCGAAGCTCGGAGGCAAGCAATGGACAGTAAATATCTAGACACTCAAGAAATCAACCCTTGAAAGAATAGACTTTGATTCCTTTCTTGCACCCAATTTCTTGATGCAATCTATAATACAATTGAAAGAAGATGTAGATGGTGGCCGGGGAGGTTTAGCACTAAATGGTCGGTTGTCTTCAGAAGATTGACAGTCTAGAGAGTCAAGATAGACGGAAGATGGAGCGGAGAGTGGTTTAAGCACTTGAGTTGGAGCTTGAATATCCGAATAAGAGTCATCACTCAGAATGTGAATTGTCTCACAACTTGGCTCAACTTTGATTTTGCGAGGAACACTTGTCTGCTGGTTGCTAGCAGTAGATACATGAGACCTCAAGATTTGAGTCGATGAACTATGCAGACCATCTCTAACACTGTACATTCTATAAGTTCCACACTTGAGTAGCCAGGATTTTCCATCGTTGTTATTGGTCGCGTCTTGATCAATGGTATGTGTAACTACTCCGGGCTCTAGATCATACACTTCTTCATCAATAGAAATTGAACCCTCCAACAATTGGAATTGGGAAGAAAGTCGAACTGCAGTAACACAGCAATGACCATCATGCGACACACAGAATGTAAGCGGGATTTCTTTACCCTCATTGTGAATTACAACCGTACCAAGACTACCTAATTCAACAGATGTCATTGCAAAGAACTGTAGAAGTTGAACATTGGAAGTGGAGGATTGCTCTAAGGTATCAACTGTCATATAAACACTGAAGTAGAGTAAACAGTACATGCAATTGAACATGCGCTCGGATAGTTGAAGCAAAATAATGAATTTGACAATCTTTAAAAGGTTAGCAAATATGTCAAAATCAATGTGGTGATAAAAGAGAATTGAAAGCTATTATAAATAATAGAGTATTTTAGGTTCACCTTGAAGTAGTATTGTTCGTTGAACAGACAATTGAAAACTCGGGTAGGTTCCTATACAATCAATTTTGGTCAGATGTTCACAAAATTGTGATACAAAGTGTGAACATGTACTCCTTTATCGGGATTTTTTTTTCCAATTGGGTGCTTAGATAAAAAATTATGCTATCCCAAAAAACTTTGGCAGCTCAGGAAGCCTTGGATAACTTTTGCAAAACTCCTCATTTACTTCTTGAATTTGGCATATGTGTAATTTACATGGTACAAGTTGCATATGTCCAAAAATCTCACTTCAGGAGGAGTTAAAGATTACTGGGCCTGACGGGCGGGTTAAAAGTAAAAAAAAAATTGAGTTTGAACATAATATTCTTTCAATCCGTGTGGTCAAATTGTTTGAATTTTTTCCCACACATTCCTATAGTAGTCTAGTACAAATTTATACAGTTGAATTCTCGAAAAAAATAGACAATTTTATGTTTTTCATTTCACTCCAAATATGGCTCGTGGCTTTAAGGGATTAGCTCATAGGGTAAAAGGTGGATATTAGCAGGCACCTGAATTGAAACGCCCTATAATTATCAACAAAAGTAGGTGAGGTTTGAAAATTAACTTGTTACGATGATCATCATGGTACATGACAAAAACAGTGTTTGAAAGAGGTGTTATACAGCTCATAAAGGGGTTAGTTATTAATGAAATGTGATCATTTTATGAAGTAAATGACGGCGGATGACATGTATATATCTAATAAAAATCTACAACTTTGTATCCAAATTAATGTAGCAGCTTTAAGTTGGTATTAACTTCTATATTCTATTTAGTAGCATTTTCTAAATGTATTTTGTCAAGTACAACAGACCGGATTTCAACTTCATTTGTACGCCTCGATTGATGGAATTGACATTTGATACAAGCGGGAAAGCTACAAAGGATTCTATAGTTCTACAAACTAATAGGAAGAAGAAACGGAGGAGGCGAGGCATTTTATTTTCAAGTTGTAAGTAGTTGCAGAGGGCTAGGATGGGAAAGAGAAAGGCAAACATTACTGATGTTGACATTTATGATACTGCAATACTGCAAGGGTGTTGTCATATAATTTAAGACATCATGATAGTGATGGTGAATATTACCACACATTGGAGAATGACGCAGTTTCAATTGTAAGTCATTTCATAGAGTAGTTTATTGTTATGTTTACTTTCAAGCTTGAAATGTCTTTGCTAGAATTGCAGTGAAATGTAATCTTGCAATGTTGACCTAGCTGAGTTCATCTTTGTGGCTCCTTGGCTTACACTTGATTATAAAACCTATGTGTGCGGGATAGGATAGACGGAACGATGCAATTACAAAGAATGTGGAGGAATCTACTCCATCAACAACAATATTAGAATAAACTCTAGAAGTGGCGGCGATACTAATTTCAAACCAAAAAGTAAACATTGAACTTTGACTCTTGAGTTCAGTCTACTTTGTAGGATTCTATCATGTCCAAACATTTCAATAATGTGTAGTGGGTTTTGATCTTACGTTTTTTTATTCTTGGTGGTTTGCAATATGTTTATTATGGATAAGCAGTGTTACTGATACCGGTTTGGTATTAGTTACTTGTAATTCCTATTCGACATATTTTTGTGACTTAGAGTTGTAGATAGCCATGATTGCATATTTGACACCCACCATCTTTGTCAATTCCAGTGTATACTTGAACTTGATATCCTTGGCCCCAATATCAATACCCAACACTAGTGATTGAATTCCCTTCCCCACTATCATTCACCTAGATAACAAACCCGATATCCAACATGGATAATGATATCCATCACCGTGTCACTAAGATAATGATACCTGTGACCCTTACTTGGTACCTCAAAACATGACCCATGGATACCTTGCACCGTAACCTACGATGATTCGCTGCAATACCCGAGATTTGCCGGAATACCCTGGTTCAGAACTTCATACTTCAATTCATCTTTGCCATTGGATATTTGCCTCGCAGCCCTACTTTCATCCTCCCTTCTGGTGCCTTTGTGGTTCTATAACCTAAACCCTAAGCAGTCCTCGCATCCTCCCCGACCATAGCCACAAAAACCTCACCGTCCCGCCCTAGCGCCAAGTCTTAGTCCCGTTCCTGCAACAAAGGTTTGTCACACTTTATGTCCTTTCTGATAGCAAACGCAAGGGAATCGCAGAACTTTTGATGTTGACAGCGTCCCAAACAGGTAAAAGACAAAGCCTTCTTTGCTGGACTATCCATGCCGAATCCTTCGTTGTTGTTGCTGAAGCCTTAGAAGTGCCTCATCGCATTGGATTTCTAGCGAGTTTGTGCCCAAATCTTTGTTACTGTACTTTGATTCAGATTCGTCGAGTATGTATGGTAGGCTACACTGAAAGCGGGAAGCGCCGCTAATTCGGACGACATGGGAGATTCACCTCCTCTAGCGGCAACTAACAAATCCATTCCAGACCATGAGGTGAGCTAAAGATTAGAGTTTTTCAATAAATTACAGTACTTTGCCGCAACACAGTGTTCTATATAATAGAGGTTGTTCATTGTGAAGACCTCAATTTCAGTTCATGAAGCTTTGTGGCCGTCATCCTGCTTTCGAACAGCATGAGGCATTGATTATCGTAAAGCCTCGGAAGACATATGTGGTTCATCGTGACTGCAAAATTTCAGTTCGTAAAGCTTTGTGGATGAGGCCTCTTTTTGTGGCCGTCATCATGCTTTCAAACGACATGAGGCATCGATCACCGTAGAGCCTCGGAGGACGTAGGTGGTTCATCGTGATTACAGAATCTCAGTTCATGAAGCTTCGTGGACGAGGCCTCTTTTTGTGGCCGTCATCCTGCTTTCAAACGATACGAGGCGTTGATGACCGTAAAGCCACTATAAGAAACCGATATTTTTTTAAGCATCACAAAAAACGCGGCCGCGCGTTTTCTTTGACGCGCACATAATCAGCATTGATGTCACCTAAAATCCATTATAATTGACGGCCAAAAAACGTCGTGAAATTTGAAAAAACGTGACCGATTTCTGCTTGTTTTTTTGTAACGTCCTACAAAACGGGGTCTTGGAGAGTCACCAGAAGAGGGCACATGGAGGACAAGTCGGCTCCACGTGAGTGGCTCAAGGGCGGGCAAGGCCACCTGGTTCACTTTTTCATCCAAGGCGTTGGTGACGTGTGTCATGACGTGGATCCCTCAAAAAACTTTTTAACTTGACCATGGATGACATGGTGGATGACATGGGGTCAAAGAATTTGACGTTTTTCATCTAGACTATTTTTTCATCCATCCCAATTTTTTCATCCAATCCATTTTTTCAAAAAATAATTAGTTAACATAAATTAAAAAATAAAAGTAAACAACAAAAAAAATATAGAATTCACCAAGAAGTAAAAAAACTTACCATTTACCATCAATTTTATTTTGATGGAAAAATTACATTAAAATGAACATTTTAAGGGTCATATTTATATCCATTCTTTGTCCATGGTGCAATAAACGATATGAGATAAATAGCCAACGTTGTTTAAGACGTCCAACCCAACATCCAACACGTTGTTTCAAACGTCCAACCTGATGTCCATCCATCCATCATTTCTTTTTTTTCCAAAATATGCCACATGGCTGTCCTTTGCTAAAAATTTTGTCCATTATGAGACAAATAATATGGAATAATTAGCCTACGTTGTTTGGACGTCCAACTTGACGTCCAGCTCGACGTCCATCCATCCATCCATTTATTTTTTTCTAAAATATGCCACGTGGATGCCCTTCTCTAAATCTACTTGCTGACGTGGCAGTTTATGTTGTATGCGACGTTTTACAAAAACATGGCCATGTCGCAGTTGACATTGTCACAAACATAGTTGTCCACAGTGACATGGTCGCATTTTCTGTAAAACACATACATTTTTTTTGGAACATTTGACGTTTGAAAAAACACAACACGTTTGTTGCTAAACGCCACCAAAAACGTGCTTTTCTTATAGTGAAGCCTTGGAGGACATGGGTGGTTCATCGTGACTGCAAAATTTCAATTCGTGGACGAGACCTCTTTTTGTAGTTGTCATCCTACTTTTGAACGGCACGAGGCGTCGATCACCATAGAGCCTCGGAGGACGTATGTGGTTCATCGTGACTACAAAATTTCAAAATTTGTGAAGCTTCGTGGACGAAGCTTGTTTTTGTAGCTATCATCCTGCTTTCGAACAGCATGAGGCGTCAATCACCGTAGAGGCTTCATGGACAAGGGTTCATTTGGGAATTGAATAATCTATAGCCTTTGGTGGTCAAATATTTCTTCTATGTCTTTTATGTGTGGCTGTAGGTTCTTAATTGTTGTGTGTGTGTGTGGTAGGGAGAATCGTAGTTGGATTCTAATTTGTCGAGTATGTGTGCAGGACTTGCTGGGAGCGGGAAGCACCACTGATTTGGACGACATGGGAGATTCAACTCCTCTTGCGGCAACTAACGAATCTATTCTAAACTATGAGGTGAGTTGAAGACTAGAGTTTTTCAATAAATTACAATGCTTTGCCGCGACATAGTGTTCTATATACTAGAGGTTGTTCATCGTGAAGACCTCAATTTCAGTTCATGAAGCGTCGTGGATGAGGCCTCTTTTCAAGGCCATCATCCTGCTTTCGAACGACACGAGGTGTCGATCACCATAGAGGTTTTGTGGTCGAAGGCTCATTCGAAAACTGAGTAATCCGTAGCCCGTGGTGGTCAAACATTTCTTGTATACCTTTTATATGCGGCTATAGATTCTAAATTTTTGTGTGTGCGTGGCAGGGCACATTGAGAGGGTTGAGCTACACTGAATTTGGTGAGATTGGCGATACAACAGAATCATCTCAACCGTCCGCTACAGCAGAAGCAACTCCACAGAACACGCCACTAGTAGAATTGAATCTTTGAAATTCAAGATGAGATTATTAGCAAGGATTAAACTTGTTCGCTGCTATGTGGCTTTGTTGAGCCTTTGTGGACGAAGGCTCTCCATATGCGCTGTAGAGGCCCAATTTCTTATTGAACCCTGATTTTTGAGTAGTTGTTGAGTAGGCTTTGTGGACGGAGTCTTCTCGTATGCGCGGTTGAGCTTTAATTATTTGTTGATCCCTGGATTTTGAATTTAGGTGATAAGGTTTGTGGACAAAGGTTCTTTGAATGTGCAACGCTAGTAAGACTGTTTGTCTGATAGAATGGTGAATTCAAAGTCTTGACTTTATGTACATTTGTATTCAGATGAATGTGGAGGCTCCTGTTGAGGTCAACACAATTGAAGAAGACGAAGAGGTGATTGAGAATCTAGGCATTTAGGATTGTTCCATTCTCTAATTATTCTTTAGATATTTACATTTTTTATTTTTCAATTGTTTTTCTTGCATTCTCAATGCTATGCATTCGATATTGTTTTTAAAGGTGTTTTCAAATATTGTTAACTTAAATTTGTATATTTGAAATGCATGATGATTCTTCATCCGATTCTAAGGATGATTCTCCAAAATGCCCAAATGGTTTAGTCAACGCGTCTAAGGGAGAGAGAGCAAGACGGCTTCATCAGAAGTCAAATTTCGTAACTATTATGGAGAGTATGCACATCAACAAGGGCCTTTTTTACGTTCCTCTTTGTAGGATGGTTGCATTGCCACAAGTTCATCCCGTTCAAGAAGTAGATGTATGCGTCATTCAAAAGCGATTTGAAGGAGGATACATTGACGGTGATTGTTCATTTTATATATCTATATTTGATGATTCTGAGAAGAGTCGTGACGTCTCTCTTGAGGTCCATGCAACTTGGGATGTTCATTGGCATTCTGCCAATGAGAAGTTTGAAGAGTTTTTGGGTTCAAATCCAATGTATGCGGGTTTCAGTGGAAAAATGTTCTTTGTGTAGGATGGAAACCATAGATTGAATGCTTGGTGACGCTGTATTAGTGAAGTTCATCCTAATGACAAGACTTGGCATTACTCGGTTGAAAGTGTTGTTCTCAATCCAAAAGGTCAAATCTCGGTCCTACTGAACTACATGCATGATGTGAACTGGTGTTTAATTTAATCCTCTTTGTTTTCTTTGGTAGCAATTATATATTTTTTTGCTTATTTAATTCTAACTTTGTATTGACATCTCTCTTTGTCAAATACGTAGGTCAATGCAAAATAACCATGTCAAGATCAGTCTCCCTGCAAAATTGCATTGCATTTGATATTATGGGGGGCTTAAACTTGAAGATTTTAAAGACCTCTTGACCTCCACAGAATTCAAGATTTGTGCAAAAGTTAGACAATCTCATTCAACTTGGTTTCTTTCAACAATTGATGTATTTATTTATTTCTTATATTGGGTATGTTTTCTCAACTTCTATCTTGAATTATGGTGTTACTGAGGATTTTGTTTTCTTCTTTGTACAAAGTATGATTGACATTTTGATAAGATCAATTATATATTTCATATAAATAAAACTTGACTTTTGCAGCAAGACCTCGCTCAGGCTACTGATGAGGCTGCCATCGAATACAAAAGAGTCACACCTATAGAAGAGAGAACCGCTGAAGGTGTTTGGACGGTAATGAATGATGTGGAAGCATCAATGGTGAAGTCAATAAAAAACAAGGATTTCCAAAAATATCTTTTTGTTGGAAATCCAAAGCACGGCAAAGGATTCTATGAAGAGGTATTTTTATAGCTAACTATTGTTTTTTCTTTTCAAGATTTGCTTGCACAATTTATTAATTGTTCTAGAATTTTATTACAAATTATTCATTGGGATTCTTTTTCTTGTAGATCAACTATCACTTCAGTCATTTCAAAACAATTGAAATGACAATTGAAAGGTTGCAAAAGGTTGCAACCTCTACCGTTGAGCCACGTTTCAAAGCAAGGTGGCTTCATCACTAGAATTCTCCAACTCTTATGATCTTATCCGATTTGCCTACAGGTTTCTAAGTCCGCGTTTCAAAGACAACACACTTGATTTATTCCTGAACTGTGCATTATTTTGGGCCCAAGTGAAATCATTTTTCATGTGGTGGCTTTTTTGTGATCAAAATGTTTCAATTCTTTTCTAATCTTTTTTTTAACTATGCTTGTGAAGGATTTGTTCATGGCTGAATTTGATAAGCTTTGTAAGCCAGGCGCAATTACTATTGATTGGAATGCCTCGTCTGGGATTATGGATCCTTCGGACTCTGTGGAAAAATGGCGTATGATTTTGTGGGAGAAGGCTTTCATGCTTTTTATCCATCTTAGTGTGAAGCCACCATTTTTGGTGGCTCAAAGATCAAAGATCGATGATTTATTGGAAGTTGACCACCTCATCTAGCAGCTACTCTACAAGTTTTATTCATTCATATTCTTAATTTTTTAGCTCTTTCAACATTTCAAGTTCATTTACTTTGGTAAATGTTTCGCTTTCTTACATTTCAAATTCATTTATATATTGCTATGGTGTACTCTATTTTTTTAGGTACAATGTCAGGGAATTGATGCTGAAGAATGCACTTGGAGTACTCTCTTGTCCTATTTTCCTATCTCCATGGATTCAATCTTCTTCTGATATCTATATTTTCACAAATATTTAGGAGAAGTATTCCGTTTGTCTTCTGCAAACTGCAGGGTGGTGGATGGTACCTCGAATGCAACTCAAATTTTGTTCTGGACAAGGAATTAGAGCTTTACAATAGTCTTTGTGGTTCTACATCTATCCGTATTTCAACTAATCTTGAGGGCAAGGATATCGAAATACAATAGTCATCTTTGCCACCAACCCTTGTACAGGACAAGACTTCCAACAAGAAGAAATGCCTAACCAAGGTTGAGAAGGCAAAGCTAGGGACTGAAGAGGCTCAAGAGGCAGAGGCAGCTAAGAAGGCCAAGATTGATTAGGCTGTAGCTGCCGCCCTTGCAACAAGGACAGATGTCTATGATTTTGTGCTACCAAATCCTACAAATGTGACTAGAGATGATGAAATTGGTTGGATTTCATCACCGATCATAGCATCTTCTCAAGCTGTTGGATCCAGCCTTCTTGAAGTTACGCGTATGGAGGTTCACCAACAGTTTCAATAGTCTGAATCATTCGTTGCACCATTGTAGAATTGTCCTCAGAGTCCTTAATTCAAAACTATTCTCTATTTTCCCTCATGCAATCTCTCACTCAGCTTGGTGGTCCACCTCAGCCTTGGACTTTTCTTCATGAATTCATATCAAAGTTATGATTTATATTGAATCACTCATGTCCGTTGACATTACAATTTAATATATCTCCAACTTTATTAATTCATTTGCTTTCCAGGTTGGTGCAAATCGATCATGGCAAGTTTCAAGTGAGAAGTGCAAACACTCTGGATTGGATCTTACCATTGCCGATATTTTCAAAAATTTACCCATTCCAGGGATCTCTGTGCTAAATTCAGCCATTCCTCCGTGGAATGTTAGGCCAAATGAGTATAAAGATACATTTTTTGAGTTTGTTGAGAATTATCTCCATGACAATGCAGCATTGCTTCTGTTTCATACCGACGATCGAGATTTCCAATTGGAGATTGATGATTGTGCAATGATGTACAATTTCAAGTTACTAATCGATTGGTGGGCTTTAAATGAGCTCCCTCTAGCTTTACCTCAAGATCCTTTTGCCACAATAATTTGATCTGTTGATTGTATTAAATTGTATTTTCTATTTTAAATGTATCAATATCTTCAAGTTTGGGGAATCTCATAGTAAACGGAATTGTACTTTGTTTCAAAGCACGCGATTCTGTGTCCAATTATTTGTACGAGATACCATAGATGTCTCCAGCTTCTGTATTAGCGCTTCATTGGGGGAGCTGGGCATATTGTTCAATCTAGTAAACGCTTCAATTTAACATTTGCATGGAGAATTACCATGGTGTGGCCTTTGAGAGAAGTCCAATGACTTGATGAAGTCAATGATTGAATCGCTTACCTCCATTGGAGACATTGTTCTTGATTGGAATGCCTCTACCGGTTAGCATTCACTCCATATTTATTTTGCCTTTCATTTACAATTTTCTACTTCATTAAGTATCAAAGCATCATTTGTCATTGCTCTATGTTTTGCAAGACCTGCTATTCGCGCTTGTTAGTCAATTGGCCAATACATAGTCACTTTTGAAGAAGACTCATAGATTTTTCAATCTCACTTGGCACCACTCATTTCCAAATCACCTACCGTTCCAATGTTGAAAAATCAGAAACCCGTCCAACATATATAAGGAGAAGCGCCTCAAAAGAAACAAAAGAGCAACCGCATTCCTTCATGTGAATAAGTTTCACTGTTTATTATGTTATTTTATCTATTCACATTAATATGTACTTCATTTAAAGTTTTATGAATTTCATTCATTTTATGTTACTTTGCAGAGTGCACCAGACTTCTCTTACACCTTCTATGTTGAGGCCCTTACTACCATCTACACCGTCTTCATTTACTCTTCCACTTTACAGTGAACAAGCAGCGGCAATGATGTTGACGCTAAGCTCTCAACGACCTCAATGCGAAGTCCGGAATTATCACAAAGGTGTTTTGAAATACCTAAATGTAAAGGCACATGAAGGAATTGGTAGCAAGGATAGTTCTGATGACATGGAATAGTTACATTTTGTTTTATTTCAGAAATTGAGTTCATTTGTATTTCGTTTCACTAAATCCAAGTACAATTGAGCTCAACATTGTCTTCTTTCTTGTCTATTACATAATCTTTTTATCTGTTATCTTTGTTATTTTTGCAATGGTTTTCAATTATAATAAATGGATCATTACAATCTATATGTCATTGCTTAAATGATGATGCGTTTGGTTACAGCTACCCTAAGACATCTATTTTTAGTCTTGATTGTTAATGGATTCCTTTTAAACTAGCACCATATCCTAAATTAACCTTCAAAGTAGGACAAAAATGACAAAGATATGATAGACAACAATTAAACGTATGCATGAACAAACTAATTTACATTTCATTCATGGATATAAATTTTATTATTGCTAATTTTCCACATATATAGGCTATATTACTCCCCATTCTCCACAAATAGTCAAATATAGGCTTCACAACTGCATATTCTCCACGGATATAGCGGCTATACCATTATCAAATCCCCATGGATATAGGCTTTCCCATTGCCAAATTTCCATGATTACCCACATCATTTTTTGAAAAATATCCACAATTTTTTTGGCCACTCACAACTCAGGTTCCACACCCTACTAATCATGATCTACGGTCATAGGGTATTTTCTAAAAGTATTACTAGATTCATTCTTTCCATATTTAAATTCATATTTTGGTTATAGGATTTTGTACTAGTATAACAAAATCCACGGTCATAGTCCCTCTTATAAGTCAAAAATACTATAAATTCTCACAATTAACTGCTGAAATCTATTTTTTTCTGCTCAATGCTCACTGCTCACATAATAGCATTTCCCATAGTAGAAGCATCTCAAAACAAAATAGATGCCTTCTCATTTTGGACAACCATAGCTGTCATGTGACATTAGAAGTCATTGAAAAGGCCATGGATGAGGAATTAGACATCACCACACTACCATTTCATACTTTTCATCATTCACAGCCTTTAGAAATGGATAACGGTCTATTTATATACAGTTATTGACAAATGCATGATGTTCAAATTCTAGAATAGCCTTTTTTGTATGCAAGAGATTGGTGTGCAATATGAAGAATCAAGCTATGCACTTGTGATGGAAGTTTTGTTGGTTTATATGACTAGTCTAGCATAGGTAGGGATAGTAGTGCAATTAGTTTAGGTAAAAATTTGTGTAATTTCCAAGCACTCTAGGTGCATATAGAAGGCAAATCTCTTCAAAAATTTGTTAGAAATTCTTCTTTTTTCTATATAATAAAATTCTACTTTAGTTGCATTCTAATTCAATTTTTCAACACTATGAGCAATTTGGGGCTTCTTATTCTTAAAGGTTCTTGCTGCTATAGAAATTTGCTTGGTTCTAGATGTTCCTACTTTAATATCATAGTGTGGTTACTATTTATTTGTTGAGTACCAAACAACAAATGGGTAGATGCATAGTTGAGTGACTCATAGACGACAACATAAGAGTTCATATATTGATGAGTTTTTTGGTACATTGGATGAGTTAATGAATATTCATACATTGGCATATTCATCTATTGAATTTTTCAACATCAAGCCCACGTAAAGATTTCCTTGTCATGGGGTTTTCCTCAAAAAAAATGGAAGAATACCTTTTTTTGACCCTTGTATGGACTTTGGACAAGACTTTGGAAAAAAAGGTTGAAATCAAACGCTCTAAAATTCTATAAGTACACTTTTACAAATGATTCTACTTAAAGAAAATGGATTCTAGGCCTAAAACACAATATATAGTAAGTTGATAGTCTAATAATATGTTCTTTTTCTTCATAAGAAATCCCAAACATAATTACATTTGTAGTTTGACAAAGTCCATATTTTCAACTTCAAAAGCCCCTAACTCCTATAATATCAAATGAACTTTAGAAAAATCAAGCACAATCTTCAACACAATAAAGTCTCCTTTGCATATACAAATTCTTTCATTCAATGATGTGAGTTTACTATGCCTATTTCATCTTGCAATAAAAAGTATTTCCTGAAAATAACCTTGTGACACAAAAAGTGAGCCACCCAATTGTACAGTCATCCAAATGCATTGATTCTTGACATTGAACTTATTGAATAGACTGGTGTTGGATCAATATGGCATCAAATGACTTGCTTTAAGGTAATCACACCTAAAATTGCATGAATAAGCTCTATCGCATGACCAATATGCTCTAGAAAATGAAGAACAATTTTTGCACATTGGTGAAAGACTATGAATCAAAATGCAAGTGGTTTCATAATTTTTGGATGCATTGGAAATTAATTAAAAAATTTCAAAGATGCAAGGTATAGGATGTTAAAAGTGTAATATTGTAGGTGATGCCAAAATGCATTTTGACGCACGTGAAGAAATGATACTAGTATTATCAAACATATCATAGAGAAGAAGTAAAAACAACACAAAGTGTATCCAAAATGAATCACTTATAAGGTTTCCACCTCTTCAATACTATAAATAGAGCTTCACATTGCTTAAAATAAAAACCAATTCCACCTTATACTTATCTTTGTAATGCACACTATTTTGGATATCCTCCCTATTCAATTTTCCTTCAAAAATAGGAGTTGATTTTCAAGAGTGGTTCATTTTAGGTGTAGTTATTCTATGCATTTATACGTTGATTACATTACATGATAACCAATCCTTTTAAAAGGCCATATAGAAGACCCTAATGAATGCCTTGTTTATTCTAGTACTTATTGGGTACTTTATATGGAGTGTCAGATCTAATAAGGCACCATATGTGCCACACGAGCAAAATACCAAGGCCACAAAGGATCCAATAACAACATTTGGTGGAGTTGGGGATACTAGAAGTTTGAAGGTGGTACCAACAACTTCCAGTATTTTAATTCCATAACTTCTTTGGTACCAATAATAGTTTAAAGTTCATGTAATCAACGTATAAATGCATATACATTGATTACATGATGCTTGTCTTTCAGGATACCTTAAAGTTCTTTCATGATGCTTGTCTTTGGAGTCATTGCAAGAAACACCCCCCATTTTTTGTAGCGTTTTGGCAAAATGTGCATTTCAGCCTTGGAGTATTATGAGTACAACATAGCAGAACAATCTTAGCTGTTGATTGTAAAAATTGACAGCTAAAAGTATTGTTGCAAGTACTGTGGACTACTTGTGAATACTAAAACAGTACTATGGGGAAAAAAGACAGATTGTTACAGAAAATATAAACAATGAATTGTAAATTAATCATAGATAGAAAATCATGAACAAAAAAACTAAAAATTGTCCATTTTTGAGGACTTGATGGTGATCAAATTTCACCAAAAATATAAAGTTGACACTATCTTCAATGTTCAACAATGCTTGTGCAAAGGAGTCCTATTTATATGGACCTAGAGGACATAAAATAATATTTTTTTTATATTCTCCTTGGTAGGCCATCATGTGTAGGAATAGACTACCAAATTTCAACTCCAAATCATTCAATTTGGATACACCAAACGTAGTAAAATCCCTAAACCTCAAAGTGTGACAAATTAATAAAATTGACTTTTAAATATAAAGTGATTTTTTAAAATTCCTAAAAAATAAAGTATCTAATTAACATCAAGTTAGACATCTCCAATAAAAAAATTCATGTTCATTATACTTGTGCTTCAAAAGTTAAAGTGGATGATAACAACATCACTCCAATTGTGACAGAAAATAGAACAAGCGTTTTTTGCAATGACCCTTTGTTATTCTATAATCTTTTATACTTCTTTGCATTGTTGAGACATGTATGGATAAAGTTTAGGATGGAATATGGTAGGAACACTACAAGTGGTAAATTTGTAGGATGAGTGGAATATGGAGGGAACACTACAAGTGACATATAGGATGGATGGCATTGTGGTACTATAAGTTGGTCTCTAAAATTTTACATGTTCTTCAAGTGAATGACCCTACTACACTTTGCATACAACAAATTTGAAGTTGATTCCATACCATTGTGGAGTGCTAATAGTGATCATTTGATGTCACAAATTCAATTTATGAATCAATTTTGTCTTTGTTTGATTAGTAATACCATGGAAAATTGAAATAGAGGCTCTAGGAGCATTCTTATATGTCTTTTATTAGCGGAACGATTAAAATTGAAATATAGATTTCTTTTGTTGTAGAATGAAACCTTATTTCATTTATCTAAATAAATAAATTTTAATAGAGTCTCCAAAACCCAAATAGTTGGACCCACCTAAACTAGAGCAATAGGTCTAATGTTGGCACCAGAGTATGCTTGGGGCCAAAAACTATAAGTATGTGTCAACAGAATATGGCTTGAAGTGGCAATGGTTCATCAAAGTTCATCACAATGGTTCGACCTTCATCCACAAAAAAAATTGTTTGTAAATGAAGTCTCTAATTGAAGTTCATTTATTATCCATGCCATTTTTATATACATGGATGATCCATTAATAAAATAATAAAATAATAATGCAAATCAACTAATGGTACTTGTGCCAACCATCAACCACTTTGGATCCTTGAATGCCTTTTCTTAGTACTTTCCATGATACTACTCATTTGTTTAGTGGAAGAAATTGTAGTGTGCCCACCATCTATCCATTGTTCTTGTGGGTACTTCATTAGTTTAATCAAATCTAATTGCCACATTGGTGCTAGTGGAGCCACCTACTTTGCCAATGCATTCTTTTAAGGTCCTCACAACCGCGGGAAGTAACACGGAGATATTTGGCAGATCAAAGTTCTAACAAAGTTTTTGACTTTTGGCTCTACTCTCATTTTTTTTTTATTGATTCCTAAAACCCAAAACCAATTGTTGCATTGTATTCAAAGATAAAACTATTGTACCAAAAATCCTTACGCAACCTTTTTGAAGGGCCAATTTTTTCTAATGCTACCTAAAAATGTACGTGGTGGAATTTGTACATAGCAAGTCATTTGATGTTATATGAATATAACATTGGAGTAGACACTCATTGTTGATTGATAATTGCAAATTGAAGTAGCATAGAAATTAAATTAGCTAAACCCTTAAGTAAGAGGTCTCCATATCTATGTGTTTTTTTGGAATGAAATCTTGTAGATGCTTTGATTGTTAGTTACATTTTTGTGATAGCCTTTGATTTTATCATCTATGAACTATTCAGTGGCTAGCCATTCCAATTGTCATATTAACCCCTAAAGGTCAGAGACTATGTTTTCACCAAAACTGCTCCAAAACTGCTATTTCTAATACAAGTACCAAATTTTCAAAAAAAAACATTTTTGAAAAAACATAACTGTAGGATCTTGTATTAAACTAGTTTGAGAAGTTTTTGGAAAAAAATTCAAAAATTTCCACCGTGTGGATTGCAAGATAATAGTGTTTGAAATGATAAAAATCTTTTTTTTGTCCCTATGAAAATTCAAGCAACTGCACTTTGCAAGGTCACATTTGTATGAAAAATGTCCAAAATGGTGATTACTCTTTGGATTAATTCTTCAAAGCAAGTTGTCTACATGCTTGGAAAATTTCAGATCATTTGGAATTGTAAAACATACAGGAAAAAAAATAGTAAGTAGAAAGAGGTAGAGAATGTTCAAAACACTAAATTGTTAAGAATTTAAACATGGAACTAAAGAATGCCAATCCCAAAAGTTGTAACGTTGTAATAAACAATCTACATCCAATTTTTTTTTAATCTTTTTTCAAAAAAATTGAAACTTGAGTTAAATGAAGGACTTCAAAGTTTATCTTAGAGTAGAGATTTTATAACTACCCTCAAACTAAAACTCCTCATAACTTTCATCTCATTAATCAAAATGGAATGATTCAAAGCTTTCCATATAAACATAAATCTAAAGAACCAATTTCAAATTTTTATTTTTTTTAAAAGTGATTTTTAAAGAAGTTTTTTCAGCTGCCTGATCTGCCCGCCGACCAATCAAAATAACATATCTTGCAATAACTTTTTAACCACGTAGTCAAAAGTTATGAAAATTGTCAGGCCTGAAAACTACTCCTTGGGCACATCTTGTGTGAAAATTTCAAAGAAAATAAATAAATTCCAATTGTAGTGAGCTGCCCCAAGTCGCTACGTTGTCAGAAAACGGTGTTTGGTCCTTTAGGGGTTAAATCCAATTGGTGACAAATAAAGCACTTTCAAATCTAGATCCCAAATTTCTAATGTGATTGAGTACATGCACCAATGTGTTGTTGTCATTTTAAATAACAATCTTAATCAAAATTCAAATGTGACATTGAATAAGAATTTAGAAGAAAGTTAAATGAAGGGCAATATTTTATGACCTGCAAAATAACTCTATTGCATTAAAAAGATAGAGCATTACAATATCTAAACTCTTTACATCCTAAAGTACCAAAGAACTAGTGTCTAATCTAGTAGTACTAGCCTAATTAACATAAATTTTTATGGCATCAAGACTTCAAAATGAAAATGAGTAAGATTCTTTGATGTGATGGTTAGAACAACATACCTCAAAGTATCTTCCAAATTGTCCCACGGAGGACCTCGTCTTTTGGTTTTGCCGAGTACCTTTTCTTCATTCAATGGAAATTGTCCATGTGTTTCAAGAATAAAAAATGTGTCTTCCAAATGATGTCATCTAAAACAAAGTAAATTTATTTGACAAGTGAACCATTATTATGTGCCAAGGAATTATCATTTTTTAATTATATGAAGTCAAATTGCATGAAGTCTAAGAGTAATATTTGTTTAAATTTAATATGCAAAAGTTATAAGAATTGAAGTCAAATTTGAATTGGTATTTTTTTTAAACTATGACTTAAATTCCACATTTAAGACATTGTGCAACAAGCATCACCTTATTATTTGTTTATGGCTTAATTTAAGAAACATGCTTGAATTTGAGTGATCCAACCTCAATAGGTGTAGGTACTTTTGATAAGTAGTTTCATATATAAGGTGATGGCACCCATTCCTGTCCTTGTATCTAATTTCGTCATAATGTACCAAGGCTGCACATTTTCTTAGTAAGAATGTACTTTGTTGGTACATTATACACATAACTTTCAATTTGGCCTCTTCTTCAATGACATTTGAGACTATCCTACACACTTGCTACACTACCATATCAACTATACCACACTTACCACATTCAAACTTTTATGATTTGGAGGGTTATAAGATAGGCTCCCTTAAAATCACATGTGCCTTAAAGTGTCACTTTATGAGATGCCATGTTGTATACATCTTCAAAACCAATATGTACCTTTTCTTGCAGATACAGTTATAGAACATCTACCAAAAAAAATTTTGACCCTTCACAACTTATGCATATAGTATCCAAATGTGGCATTCTTTGGTGCATTGAAATCACTTGCAATTGAGAAAATATAGAAAGTTGGCTGTCCACAGTTGGCTGTCCCTACTAAGTGCGCTAACGAAGCTCTAAGGAATCAAGTAACCAAAATTTATCACTTTAATATGAATCTTAAGGCTGAAAAATATAGAAACAAATACACAACATTCTAGTCCCCTTCAGTTGAACACTTAAAGAGACTCATCAATATCATGCTTCCTGATCCACTCATGAATCAGTCTCACTCTCAACTGCTCGTTGTGTCCCTCCTGTCGATACCGGTATTCACTTCCTCTCAACCTGGTCCAGAAAGACGGCCTTTAGCTCTTCCATTTGGACTACAAAATCTAGTATTAAGGGTCATGACTACCTCTGTACATTTCAGAGTTCCAGAATCTATATTTTGTCGGTCGGCGGAACAAAATAAGCCTAGAAAACGAACTTGGCAGGGATCTAAGCAGGAAGAAGAGGAAGGAATCTAGCAATATAGCCTGTACATAGATCTGTACAGGGTTCTTCCACAGACTGGGTCTGAAATATATCCAACTTGGTCATACATGTCTTTACATCCCTACTGTAGTTTCCTCCGGAGAAGCGTTCCTTCCTCTTCAACTCCAGAATTTTTGTGCACATTTCATAAAGGATCCAGTCTCCTCAAATTCGATTTTTGCTCACTGATTGTGCATTTTGCTCATCAAGGTTCTACTATTACTCGAGGTTACAAAGATCCAAAATACCTCGGTTTCACCGGGGTCACATTCACAGGCTCAGTTTTATCAAGAGCATGAACTGAGCAATGAGTTGATGAGATGTATGACAAGCCTCAGCATCGATTGCTCCGATTGCACCTTTGTCACGCTCATGAATTTGTGACAATTTTGGTATGTCTGTTCCAGATATCCACGCATGTGCGGCACCAAGCGCGGATCATCAAGAGCCAATGCCGCTTCTTTGATCCACAGGAGCTTGTGACCCGTATCCTTGGGCAGATCAAAAGACAAGTGCCGCACCAGCGACAGCAGTACTAATTGGCTGACAGGCAGAGGCGTCGCTGCAAGGAGGGGACTGGGGTCCAGCTGCACCAAAAAAGAAGGATGTAAGTGGCTGTTACAGTAAGACAACAGGCTACAAAGTTACAATGCGATTCTAATTCCTCTGGCAAAGAACTACTGTTCAATCTGTACACTCCGACCGCTTTAACGTGCCCTTCTCTACAACGACACTCCGGAAGATGCTGCAGACTTATCAAAACATCGCCGGCAGTTACATATTCAAACTATATCATAGTCATTTTCTTAGGACCCCAGGCTTCAGATTAAAGAGGTCAGAGTCCAAAAGAAAAGAACGAAACTGCATTGACAAACTTGATTACATAATGCGACATCGGCGTGTTCACATGAGAGGGCAGGTCAGTGAACCTGTAAACATAGCCAAGAAACAATTTGTAGATCCCCGGATGAAAAAGCTTTGTTGAAAGCTTCCTCAAGTTTTTCTTCCCTGATAAGCCTATTCAGCTCAATAGTTGGATCCAAAGACTCTTCCACATGTTCCACCGAGAGTGCCTGGGTGAAGAAACAGTCATTTAAAAAAAAATTGATTGATCATTCTGGAATAGACAAGTGACAGTACATACCACATAATTCCTGTAGGTTCAATTAACCATTCATCCCCTAAAGAACCAAGGGTTCATATTTTAAAATAACATTGCATGCGTTGGTAAAAATTAAAGAAGTGGATAAAAGAAAACTCCCTTATGACGCTGAAAACAGCTGAAAAAAACATGAGGACCAATTTGGGCATCTTGATCCTTTAGAAATTAATTACACCAAGGTCGTAGATCAGTTTGAACAGATGCTAAACACACAAAAACAAGATTCTACATCCGTACCTGAACAGGTAGACCTCCTTTGCTCTGATTGATTTCGCTATATTGCAAAACGTTTGAACCGGCTGTGTCCACAAGCTCCATCAACTTAGCGGTGCTATCTTGCAGGTCCTCATTCAAGACTTTGGCGCTACTAATTACTTCCTGTAGAATCCACAATACAGATCCGGAACTTTCTATTAGTGTGCTGGAAACGATGCTTTTGCATCTGGAGACGAGTTTATCATAAAGATATGAGGTATCTGTAAATGTAAGCAGTAAAAACACATAGGAGAGTGGAAGAGCCCAACGACCTGAAGAGTGGTGGCAAGACCAGTATTTGTTGAAGCAAATTGTTGCTGAGCACTGGAAGTGTGCTCAGCCATACCCGTCTGGAAGGCAGTCTCGAGCTGCTCAGACATAGCTCGACAGGAACGTTCAAAAGCTGGAATCACTAAGGTCTCAAGCTGGTTTCGAAGTGCTTCCTGGAACCAGATTCACCCATCAGATCGCAAATATCTGAATCTGTGTGCATATGAGTGCTCATAAAGAGAATAATTTTGGATACACAAAGGCCACCAAATCCAGGAGTCACTGTATGAACATAACTAGCTCAAAAAGTTTCTTGGCTTACCTGCAACGTTTGTCTTCCAGATGTTTGAAATTGAATCTTGAGCTGTCTGGTAGTAGCAGCCTCCAACTTTGCGACGGTTGTTTTCTCCAACTGAGGCAGGAATTTCTCAATGGCATTCTTCTGCGCAGCAAGACCACCCACCCACCCAAACTGTGTAAAATTTCAAAGGTGACAAGCTCTGATATAGCTGCTCAACTACAGTTCCCGAAGTCAATCTACACCACTTTGTATCTTTTCCTGCTGTGGACCCCCTTCAAATTGAAGAAGTAGTAGCCTCTAATGGATCAAAGATTCACTGTTTTTAAGATGATAAATTCAAAAATGCTCAATTCCATTGATCGTATTGTGAAGAATATAATTTAGAAAGTACCAAATTTTATATCGCTAGAACCGCTGAAGAGCATTGCATGTACTCGTCAAGAAAGGAACAAAAGGGAACAAAAGAAAGTCACTATAATACCTCAAAAGTGCTAAAAACAAATGAAGACCAATTTGAGCCTTGTGGTCCATTGGGGGTGAAAAAACTTGGATCTACCTGGAAGGTCTCCGTCAGACCTGTTGACACTGATTTCTGAAGTGGTACTAGCAGATTCTGAGCAACCACAGGCCCCAAAGCAGCGATCTCCTTCTTCAGTCCACGTTCCAAGGCAACTGGCAAATCTTTATTGACGAAATTGGTTATAAGCGTAGTGACTTGGTGCGTTCTATCACGATCTTGCTTCTCTCGCTTGACATTCTCCTCAGAAAGCCGTGCCCACATACTGTCCACATTCGCTTTTACAACCTTCTCCATCCGTTGACCAAAACTACCTGTGAAATGGAAGCGTCCATATGCACCCGATCAAAACCTCTCAGAAACGACTGCATCTATCCTTGGCCTGCAATTTACAACCCCGTACAAGCAATGTCCAGAACTAGAATTCACATTGGAGCACAGGAATAAATGGGACAGACCTTCCAATCGTTTGGCTTCCTTGCCAACTAAATTGGCCACCAAAATAGGCATCTGCTTCTGCACATCTCTTTGTACCGAAACCAACTGCAAAGTGACAAATCGAACATCATTATCTCAAGCAGTTTTGATTAGGTCATACTGAGGCTTTCTTTGTCCAGTTTTATTATTCTTGGACCAGCACATGCAATGTTCACCGATTCTGGTGGTATAAAATTAGGCTCCGTTTCACTTCTATTATTTTCACAAGATGACAAATCGAATTGGTCAAATTTTAAAACCACGTTAAAAAAACAAAGGTTTCAGTTTGTTCAAAAGAGCTAAAGCAGCACTGCAGCAGTTGGACAGAAGAATCTAACCTGATTGAGGGACTCTTGCATAGTAGTGACCTGAGTTACTACGCCGGAATCCACACTCAACTCCGTTGGTAACGATGTAGGAGCTGAAGAGGGCTGCGAGGATGCAGACCCCAGAGATTGGCTTGCATTGGTTTTGTTCTTGCTCTTCCTTCCTTTGAAAGTGCTTGGAGTTGTAAACTGCGAAGCAGAGACACCCACACCAGCCTCGGTTCGCTTTGCAACAACCATTCCTTTCAGTTCATCTTGCGAGTCTGCGTCGGAGGGTGGTTTATCCTCCAAGTAAAACTCATTTTGCAGGTCATCAATGCCTGCCATTGCCATAAGACCTGGCAACTCCAGCCCAGGGGTAGTACCATCATCCACATTCTCTGATATCTCTTTCTCAAAGAATTGAGTGCCGCGGTCGTGATCTCCCTCAAAGGCTCCTAGAAGCGAGGTTACCATGGATTCATCAGCATCAGATTCATCTCGTGGTATTGTATCCGATATTTCAGCAGCAGCTCTGTCCTGAAAACCAGTCCCGCTACCAGCTTGCTTGCTCTTCCGTGCTTCTTCTTGCCAGTCTTCCACATCCATGAGATTTGGGTCCACATCATCTCCCTTCACACTGTTTGTAGCTAGGGACATGATATCCGACGGACTTATCAGGTGTTGACTTCGATAGGTGTTTGGTTTCGCACCACTGCTGCCTTCTCTCTCCTCTTTGCCATGCGTTTCGTCCGTGTCCACTGGTGTTGTAGGCGGTGCTGATACTGCCGGAGCTTCTGCTTCCCCGTCCAGCCAGATATCTTTCACCGTATCCGTCTTCTCTGATTTGTGCTTTGGAAACGTGGGGTACATGGACACAAACGACATGTCAGACACCCTTTTAGGACTGCGTGACCTAGACCGCCTGCGTGGAGGTGGAGTGGGTGGTTTGGCTAAGTTCGAGGATGGCAAGCCCTCGGTAACTCGTGTGTTCAACCTTGGCTGTGATCCTGCTTCGAAAGCAGTAACAGTCCCTTGTGCAGTTCCTTTCACGTCTTGAGAAGTCAATCCTGTGGTCGCTTTAGTGGTATCAGTCACTCTGCTAGCTTCAATGGAGCGACTCCCGACTTCAATCAAACTGCCAAATGTTGCAGGCCTCGGAGGAATGCCAGGATTGGTATTCATGGAGGGTACATTTGAAATCTGAACCAAACGAAGATCATCGGCGTTACTTCATTTTGGTATATAAAGATCGGTCAATGTAACAATGGCAAAATAATAATGAATCGATTATTATGTCTTAAATACAATAAAGACAATCAATAGGGATATCTTCGTAGAAAGAGAGATCATTGAGCATCTTGTAACTAGAGCAATTTCGTCCAAAAAAATCTTGGATTGGTACTCACAATTGTGGAGCTCGAAGTGGTCGTATGAGTTTTCTCGAAAGCAACTGAGGTTGGGATACTCCATTGTGCCTGCGTGACCTTCTTCGGAGTGCTTGGAGTCGACCCCGCCTCGTCCTCTCCAGGAGGTGGGGTGCACTGTGACAAATCCAGCGCGTGTTGTTGAATGGCTTGAGTCTGCACGCAGAACACCTTGAGGGTGCCTTCGCCGCTTTCACTGACAGCGTCTTCAGCGACTGTGAGGCTCAGAATGGGTATGGTCACAGCAAACTCAGCCAAGTAGTCCATTCTAGGCAAAGCAGAGGTAAAATTTAGATGGATTGCATATATTGCGGACTTCTCAGCATTCGCCACCAAAATGAGACCCGCTCGTGGAGCACCGATAACCTGGTTGTAAAAGGCACGCTCTGACTTGCTAGTGCTGGAGCTGTGGAATTCCAGTGTCTGAGTGCATTTCCATGCGCCTTGGCCAGATTTGGAGGAAAGTTCATCAAGCGCCCACTGTTTTAAATTTTGATTCAAAGGTCCCTGCAGCAGTAAATGGTAGAGCATCATTAACTAAAACACCTCCTAGTTCTAAACAGCTCCTGAAGCAGACAACAAGAGCCTTGAGCATCAAGAAAAATAGTATCTGATAAAAAAAATGTCTTGAGCAGCTAATGGTTTTCCTTACGCTTTCTGCAACTTCACATCATAACGCATTGCTTGTGTATTGCATTGAATTAGAGTAGGGAAATACCGCGGTCATCAGAAACTGCCGGTCTGAACTATGTTGACGATCTGATATATAGGACACGGCATCCACAGCATTTCCGTCATATGGTTCGAACATAGAGAGGCATTGCTTCTGTTCTCCCCAAATGCGTACCTGGAACAGAGCAATGAAAATCAGAGCTTGGTGACTCGGAAGGTTTTCATGTATAGCAGGCAGTCCGAAGGACATTCAAGTTACCTTAAAATCAAATGAGAAGAGTTATTTACTTACCGTGCCATCTTTTGATGCTGATGCCAAGCGGAATGGACCCGAGAGGGTAACATCTAAATCAGTGACCACGTCATCATGTTGTGCAGCCACAGAGACTCCTTTCAGAGGACTTCCCAATCGACATACAACAGGATGCTCTGCATTGAATCCTCCAGCGCCGGTCGATTGCGCTGCCTTTCTCATATCAATCGTGACAACGTATCTTCCTATCGCAACAAAGATTATTTCCTGCATTTATAAGGTTTGTAGCAGTCATGAAACTAAAACGCGGGAAATATGCTTGAAAATGGATGCAATAGGCAGAACCACTGAAGGAACATGCTGAAATCATTTGGGTGCAATATTTTGAGTTCTTCTGATGTTCTAATTCCTTGGTGCAATGAAACAATAGTCTTCGAGAATAGTTTGCCTGCGAGTTTGGATGCCAACAGAGGCGGGGATGGCACGTTTCCCAGTCGCCTACAAGTTGAACAGCGAGAAGAATGTTCTCTGTCAGTTTTCCATCCTCGCCAGATCCTTCGTGAATTCGGCGTACAGAGATTCTTCCATCCTCACTCGCGCTGCAAATGTTCAATTTCATGTCATATCAGTACAAGTGTGGCCTTTCCAGGTAAAGTAGGACACTAAGACCGTTAGAAAACTAATTCCGTCTCTCATACTCACCCGTCACCAAAAGCAATTCAAACATTCATACACTTGATTGAACTTATTAGCTCGGATTGTCTAACCACGAATTGTCTAAATGTCTATGGTCACTCATATTTGAATAGAAAATAGAGGTGCACATTGCCGTTTGTAGTGCCCTACAATCTCCCACTTTGAAATTGCATCAGCAATAAATACATATTGATAAAAAAAATTTGATCTCAACAGATTTGGCTCCTGTACAGCTGTACCCAAGGGCCTCTCCACCTCTCTCCACATCTCCCGAAAATGCCAGTCCTACATATGTTAAGATGCTTCCAGTGGCGCAAATAGTATCCTCTAACTTATCCGGTTGAGAGTCATGCACAGGAACTGTCTTCTGAAAGTTCAAATGGTAGACATAAAAACTGCAACTGTATATGAAAGTGAAACAAGTGTCTGGGTTCTAAACATTAAACTTGAAAGATTCTACTTCAATGCAGGGAATCCGCTACCTTGCAAGAAGATGCGCGTTTTCTGAGAAGAAAGCCATGTCAGACACCCTCTGTTACAAACACAAGGATGAATTTTGATTGCGTTGATTCAGTCAGCAACGCAAACACAGTAAGATTTATCTTTTACGTCAGCATTGATAGCAATCAATAATAAATACATGCAATCAATAATAAATACCTGCAATCAATAGGAAATTCAACAAAATCCGGAGCCTGACCTGAGTGTGCCCGCGAAGCAACGCTTTCTGTGCACTGTTCATGTTGAGGATGCGGATGGTGCCACCACGCAACCCATAGCAGATGAATTTTCTGTTCACGGCAATCTGCCTGCCCAGACCTAAGACTGGATCTGAACCGTAAACAGTGATTGGGCTCACCTCCAGTTGTGGTTGGGCCTCACCAGGCTTGCGCACATCAATATCATAAACGATGTGATCACCTCGGAGATACCGTCCCTTTGGAGGTTTTGAAGAGAATCGAGCGGATGGGACAGGCGGTGCAGTGGGCAGTGCTGGAGCCAAAGCAGGTGGCGGACCCGAAACCTCTGCACTTGAAGGGATTCTGGGCGAACTATGAGGAGCACCGGGAAGGGAAGACCCTTCGTCATCCTCTTGGCTTCCAGACTGCTGGGTGGTCAGAAGCGCCATGAGGCGAGCTCCATCCAGGGGCTGACTGGAAGCAGGGCTGGATGGAAGGGAGGGCAATACAGCTTGAGAGAATAATTTTGACGAGGATGAGAGAGAATGAGAAGATTGAGGCGAAGAAGGAGTTTGTTGGAATTGGGACGTTTGTTGACCAAAAGGAGAAGAAGAGAAAGGTGAATCCCGGTTGAAATGCATACTGAACGGCTGCTGCCCATGGTACACTGGCGAGCCTGACTGCTGGGGGGCCGTTGCACTGAATGCATAGTTTGAGCCTGGAAGGTTGGAGAATGTGCTTGGGTTTGACTGAAAGCTCGGTGCATTGGTTCCAGGTGGGTACGAGCTGTGAGGAGGTTGATGGTAACCGGGAGATGTGGGTTGATAGCCTCCCGATTGGGGTGGGTAGGGACTTTGGGTTTGCCCCCTGAAGTACTTGTGCATATCGTAACCCCCTGGCGGACCTGGAGCCCCCATCGTATGCTGGCTCCGAACTTCAAATGAGGCAGAATTAGACCTGTAATCAATCACACGACGAGCCCTATGTTATGCAACCATAATAATACGAACTTGCGACATCGGAAATATACTTAATCTTTTCATTTTGACATTATCTTTCATGAAATTCTACAATATCCTACACATTTGCCACACTACCCTTGATTGTAGAACGCTTGCCACACATTCAAACTATGTCCCTAGTGAAAAAGTTGGGACCCCGGTGGTAAGGTAAAAGAGATTAAAGAGGTGTAAGTATATTCCTAAACGCAAATGCAGCATGACATAGTGTTTCTCAAACATCAAAACTGAGCCAGGGCCTCATTTTCTACCTCGCTGCCAACCTTCCTGCCCCCAGAAGATATCAACAGATAACTAGATTATAGAAACTTCATGTTGCAGTAAATTTAGAAGCTGTTTATGCAAGTTAAGCTTTTACCATGCATTTTTTTAGATAAGGTAGAAGCACCTATAACCGATATTTTAGTAATTCCGCGTACTTTGAGGTGGAAGCACATGAGATTATTTTTAACACATTGGCAATTGAAAATCATGAATTCTCAAAGGAAAAATTATAAATTTGGAGTATGTATGAATATGCTGTGCATTTATGAATTTCATGTACCCAAACCATTTTTTGCATTCAGGTTTGCAAGGTGTACATTTTGAACTTCCTATATTACACATTTTCAAGATTGGCTTAGGGTACAGGATTGGGAATGAATGCTTCTACCTTACTGTAGGTTGATCAATCAGCTATTCAGAACTGTGTGACTGTGTCACTCACTTTACTACAGAATATAAACCTCCTGTTATAGTAATCTAGAAATATCAAACGCAATTAGGGCGGAAATTCAAGCCCTAAAGACGGATTCTCTCAAACACGTGTAGATGAGACACCTGAGAAGATGGTAATGGATTTCCGTCCAGGGTGGTGCTCATACGTTGCAACACTTTTACAGCAGGTTTAACTTGAAGGTTGCACCGCATGGGATTTCAAGAGCTGCACAAAAGCAGATCTAACTCCGGTTGTTGAATTGAAAACAGTAAATATCAAGAGCAATTGAATAGAAAAAAGGAGAGTCTAACAAGAAAAGAATCAGCAGAGCTCACTCGAATTGATGTTAAAAAATGAATGAGATCGACATGGTACAAGCGCAGAAAAAGTCCACCTGATGATAAACAAAGTCACTTACAGGTTCATTCATGACATGGAGAAACCTGAAGTGTCTTCTGAATGATCCTTCTCTGGCTCCTGTTGACTGCCTCGAGGTTTTCCTGCAGCAACTCAGAGTTGAGAATGTTTGGCTGAGCAGACAAATTTCTGGAGGAGTCTTGAGCCTCTTCTTCAAGGGGATCCTCACCCTAAAAGCAAAGGACGCTCTTCCATCATGGATATGATATAAGCACGCAGCGGGACCATTGATGAAGAGTCACCCCAGGGTCACCAAGAATCTGCTGCAGGCGCATAACGTCCTGTTAACGAAACTGCAAATTGTAGTGGGAAAACTACTTGCAGAACATGCAGAGAATTAATGAGAGTCAAATGAAAAAAGTAGTAAATAAAATAGTCAGCAAGTGCTTTGAAGGAAGCATTTCATGAAGGTGCACTCTAAAGATTTCAAAGAGTTTTTCACACACTGAAATTCACCAGAGACCCTGGAAAGCTCAAGTTGATCCACAAAAGAATGTACAAAACTATCTACGTACTGAGTTTCGACAAAACATAGTTACTAAAATATATATTCTGTCATAATTACGCAATGAGCTGGCAGTGACTAAGTCTTCGAGGTGACAAATTCCACTGCACTAATGACCGAATTAATCGATAGCACCGCCATGTAACCGTTACAGGAAGTTCGCCCTAACTTTAGCATCGGCCGCAACGGAACTGCATAGTGTGTCTGTAACCTAAAGTCCTTCAGGACAAGAATCTCCAACCTGGACCATCTGCTAAGATATGATCAGAGATGCGTCATTCTCCCCTCCTGTTACTATTTTCTGCATACTGCTTCTCGGGCTTAGTCTCAAAACTTCTCCATGGGACTAACCAGATCTGTCGGATTCGGAAGAAGGGCTTTTGTCAAGAGCACAATCACCAGAGACTCTCCTGGCGGTGCTGCGATGATCGCCAACAGCACAGAAAAAGGGTTCAAGAATATCCCTCAGGACGTTCTTAGATACACGCATAGAAATCAACCTCTTGTACAAATTCTCGGCTATGATCTCGTGTGACCACAACCCATTGAGCTTGATTACTGAATAAATGGCTGCTAATTTACTATACATTCCAGGAGAGAATCAAACCAAACTTAAACCACTCTCGGTCTTTCACTATAGCGCTCGTGAAATGACTTCACATTGCAGACCGCATGGTGCCGAGGCCTGCTGAATCAGTCCACGGTCGAAAATTAACGAATCGTGGAAACGGTCCAACTGCTACCTGACGTGAACTTCAAAAAAAAACATAGGTGCTAGCCATGAGCTCCAATTCTCAAAAAAAAAATCAGCCAATTGAACTGCAAATAAGATTTTCTATTACCGTAAACGTGCTGGAAATCTCGCACGTAAGCAAGTCATGATCGAAAGCATGACCAATCCAGTTCAAGAAAGAAATATACATGGATGCCTAGCCTGATCCGGCCGCTCGGGCACTCAAACTTTCATTAAGAAAAGATTGCATCAATGCCTCTTTTCAAATACACAAGTATTGAACACGAAAAACGAACACAAACATCCCTAAAGAAGCCAACCTGCACGCACTTCCTGAAATCGTTCTTTCTTTGAGACGACCACCCAAAAACAGTTAACAAACAGTTCGCAAATGAGAAACCAACACAATCGCAACATCAAAATTGTACCATCCCGAACGCACTCACACACGCAATCGCAAACTCCAATCGCGAGTTTCTCATTCCATCCCGAGCTCACAAGCAATTGCCCAAAAACCACAATAGCGCGCTTCAATCACAAAACTCAGCGATCGTCGTCTAGCTCGATCGATCGCAATCACATCCAAGATTCTACACCTCACCACACGTAAACGGGCACCAGATAGATCCGTTTGCGTAATGGACCAGGCAAACCAGCAAGCAAGTAAGCAATCGTCTCCACAAAGAAATCCTTGCTTTCACCTGCAACTACTTCAAACGTTATGATCTGGCGCTCCACGGGTCGGTTTGGCGCAAGGGAGAGTTTGAGGGAAAGAGGAGAGCGAGGCGAACAGGGAGCAAGTACCGAGAGTGCGAGGACGGCGATGCCATGCACGTCCGGCAGTGGCCAACAATGGAGCCACGCCTCAACTGTCACCCCTCCCAAAAGAACTCTCCAGGGCGGCAAGGGGGGCAGCTCGCCTAGCTTGAGGCTGGTGGGCAAGACAACCAACACTATTTGCACTGTCCGCACTATTTTTTCCACAAACTGCGTAGGAGTGTACAGTACTCTTGTAAATAAACTGCAACTTAGTCATCCTGGGAACGACAGGACGCTTTCGCATTCATGAGGGTCAGTGAATATAGAAATTACTGTGGGCCACATCAGTGCTGTGAGTGGGCCATGTTTTTATTAAACAATTGAAAGAGTGGGCCAGATGGGGGGGTTCTTTTGGGTTTTTTGGACTATTGGGAGCAACTGAATGAGAGAGTGGGCTTTTGTTTTTTGAAAGATGGGATGCAGTGGGTCAGTCAGGGTTTTCTTCATTTTTCTTTGGAAGCAAATGTAAGTTAACAGTGGGTCTAGGAATGCATTCAGTTACTGTGGCCCACACTAACATTTTCTGTTATCCTGTCTTCTGTGGAAGCCTTCAACGTTCAGGTACCACCACGTAAATAAATTGTTCTTTTACTGCATTTATACTTTGATTCAAATTGACGGTCGGTGTGAAATTTGGATATGATTGATCCACCTCATTGGTGTTATTTCGTCTTTTCACAGTGAACAGAATTCCTTATGCTCAAATATGGTCAAAAATGCTAATTACAGTCAAGTTGGGGCAACCTGAGAAAAAATCATTTTAACCCATAATTTTGCAAATTGTTCATCATCCATAATATGGAGGTTGGAGTTGGCACTTATGGATCAAAAAGTTCATTAGAGGAAAAGATCATACCATACCTTAGGTTCATAGTAGCTTCGCCATTGCCCATGCAAATAATTAATTAACTTGAAATTTTAATGTTCGACACTTAAATAAGGAATTTGTTGAAATTTGACATTTTGAATAAATAAATCATTATAGTTCCACCTTTCATCCACAGCCATTTCACTTTTGCAAGTTTTGCTAAGTACTTTGGCTAATTTATAAATGTATATAGGGCTCACGAGGGACTTGCACATCAACTTCATGTTCTCATTTGAAATCTTAATTTTTTTGATTTTTTTGCTCATGTTTATTAATTTATATATAATTTTGTCATTCCTTTCATTTTTTTGGTAGACGTTCAATACAATTTTCAAAATAATTTGCCATCATTTTTTTGAATTATATTTTGGCAAAGTTGCCCTATACCTACAATAGTATAAACATTTTCATTCAAGACTTGAAAAAAATATTATTTTGATATGATTGCAATATGTGGATATTCAATTCAATGGTCATCCTCAACCCACATGCAATTGCTACAAATACACATATATAATATAATGTAAGGACTTCTATAACAACTGAAATAGTATAATGTAATCATTATTAGTGAATTGTGGTTTGTCTTTTGAGTGGATAGTTAATCACAAGGGACAATTCAATTAGTTTCAAATGATTGTTTATTGTATTTTCCCCCTTCCAAAAGTGAATTAGTTAATTCATATTACTAATTGGTAAGTATCCCCCCCCCCCCCACATATTTGTATTTTTCATGAGTAGTTTGGCCACCAATTGATATGGAATATATTAGTGAGGTTTTCATATATATATATATATATATATATATATATATATATATATATATATTTTTTTTTTTTGTATTTGTCTTCTATTATTATTTTTCAAGATCAACAACTCTCAATTTTTATAGAGAGGAAAGGTGCATAAATTGTAACCTGGAGGGGGGATTCATCATCACATGAGATAGTATAATGTTTGTAAATCTAGGTTTTGTTAATGATGTCAATCCTAAAGTAGGGAGATTGAGACTCTCCATCAACTAATGTAGGAGGGATTTGTTTTTTTAGTTAAAGAAGTAGATATACAATTTATACCATTGTTGATCAAAGTTACAACACCAAAATTCTTCTCTATACTTTGTTGTTGCTATTGGACATCTTCTGAGATATAGTGTGCATTTTCTAACAACTCAAATGGATTTGCATTACTAAAAGGTCATTGGTGTTTTCACTTGAGGAATCTAAAGTAGCAAATGCATAAGTTGTTCCTTTAAACATACATATGTTATCAATGATAATTTTAGATATTACAAACAACATATCACATTTGCGAGGAGGAAAGAACACATTTAGAACTTCAACAAGTATAAAAAAGTTATACTAGGAAGAAGCCAAACTTTCACTCATAGACTCTAACTAAAGGTAGAAGATGCTAAAGTTGTTGCTTTTAGATAACCTACTTTATTGATGCTAGTCATACATATATTACAATCAACATGTCATTTGCCTCTAAATAGAAGACCTACTTTGAACTCTGACAATTTTAGCATCATTTACTTCAATATTTCGCAAAATGGAAGCATCTGCAAGCTAGGACCGATTTTCTGTTATCAATTTTGTATATAAAGATCTGAAGAAAAAATCTCAACAAAAAAATTAAAAAAATAATCCTTGTTACAAAAATTGTTATTATAAAATATGAGAGACAAATTATTTAGCAAGCTTAAAGAGATAATGGAGGGAAAATGAAGGATCAAATGTGTCCACTAAGCCAAATATTGATGTTCTTAATTGAGGTACTAAATGTGGATCATTTAATATGGTAGTGGCCATCAAGTTTGATATACGAAAACAACATATTTATTTAATGAAGTGTCATGTCAAGCTCTTGATAAGTAATAGCCAATGCGATGATGACATACAACACACAACTTAATAATACAATTATTTGATGACAAACTATAGATTGGTAGCCTTGTAATGTAATTTTACTTTGCTTAAGATTGAATGTGTTTAACTAACACTTAATGAAAGTGATATTAATTGAAGATTGAAGATTTAGTGTGAGTGTCTTTATACTTAGTATAACCAATTAATGTTCCAATTGTTGATGTAATGAAGTGACTTACTTTCCACAAGCAAATTTTTCTTGACCTATAAATGTCCAATATAACCTCTCATATCATATGGGTGGAAGGGAGGGGTCTTATAATGGATTTTAAGTATGTGTAAACTAAAATAAGGTCCAATTTGCTTGGGTTGCCTAGGTTGAGAAAGAAACAACAAATCATACAATAACTTTTAAAACATGTAGTCAAATGTTAGGGAAACTGTTGCACCTCAATGGTACTCCTTGACCACATGTTGTGTGAAAATTTTCAAACGAAAAAGAAAGGAAAATTATGTTCGAAAATGGATGACCAAGAACGCCATGTTGCTAAAAAAGGTGCTACTTGGTTCCCTTTATAGGTTAAAAATGAACGACTACATTAGTTTTTCTACGACCTACTTTGAATCACATGAGACCTACTTTGTCAAACCCTCATTCAATTGGAGAAAATTTTATAATTCTAGCATCACATTTGCAAGAACTATAACTTCCCAAAAATAAATTTTTGCATATACTTATACGGTATACTTACTAAAATCAAAGAGAAGAAAACCACCTTTAAAATTTAAAATTAGTTTTAAAATCTTTGGAAACTGACGGGAGGTTTGTTTTCCAGGGTCCGAAACCCTCAGACTGAAAACCAGTCCCAAACAACAGAAAGTGTAGCAAGTTGATGCAAGCAGATGTACAGTACAGTGCAGTAGTGCAGTACTTGTCTGGGTCTGTCACTGTGGTTTCTCCATTTCTACCTCATGTCGGGCCATGGCCCAGTTGCATGGAAGTAGTCAGATGCAGAAATGGCCACATGAACTGATAGCCAATGGGTGACTGGAATTCAGTTCTTCTGCATTCATGGGGGAGGGACAATAACACTCATTTACCAACGAGGCCCGGCCGGGTCGCTTTTTGCATCCTTGAAAAGGTCGCCCCTACGGTGAACTATATTGCCGTAGGGTATGTTTTCATTGGAGTCCCGGAGCTCCCGGACGAACGAATTGGAGGTGTTTTGGAAGGAGCCTAGACACTCCAACTCAACCTAGGCATTCATGTGGGTTGCCATGTAGGGTGTGGGTAAATAGGTGTAGGTGTAGGTGAACGTGCTAGCCTACTAGCCTACAATAGGCTTTAGGTGAACTTGCTAGCCTGCTAGTTGCTCATAACCGGTTGTTGACTTTTCAATGCTAATGTGGCACCGTCCCTTTGGCAACCTGTCGCCATTGCCATTACAAGTTGCAACTCATAACCTTCTTTCCGTTCAACTTGATTCCTACACCCTTGGATCATGAAGATCAAAGGTTGTGATTGGAAAATGTACAACCGGTTATGTAAGATAACCTATTCGTCGCTAGCGCGCTCATCGGCTATCTAATACATAACCTATTTAGCCATTCACTTTACTCATACTGTAGTGGTGCCATAACCTTCATGGCGAAGCCTTTCACGTACCTCAACGTCCAAGAAGCTATCCACACACTAGGGTTTCCCCACCCACCCCACCCCCACCCATTCACCCTCTTCCAACCCAACATCCAAGAAGCTATCCACACACTAGGGTTCCCCCCCACAAAATTCACCTTCTTCCAGACCAACGTCCAAGTCTTCCAACTATGTTTTCCCGAAATTCAAGCACTGTCTTGAGGTTTGAGGGGATGCTAGAGGTGTAGTTGGAGCTTGCATTCCTATGGAAACCTACAAGAGCATCCAAATCAAGGGCTCCAATTGCTTAATGGAAATACGCTCTTATTGAAGGGTCTTTAGCCGATCCCAATCCTTGGGTTATCTAATAAGTCCCTCCCAGGTATCTAACAAAGCATAATACCTTCCCATAATAGAGAGGACCGTTGCCTAGTTATATCAAATGTTATGGATGAATTTTGCAAAGTTATTAGCTCCGCATAAGGTAAGCCAACCCATTTCCGTGAGCTATCTAATTTCGTCATCCTACTTTTGACTTCCATTAAGTCCAAAAATTCATCTAAATCCGTTCATTTTCTAACAAAATCATTGCATTAATGCCAATAAGGGATAATATGTCAGTTTTTTAATAGTGACTACTTAAGTACCATTGAATACATGGGAGAGTGATTATCGGTTGTTTTATAAGATGTTCATGACTCTACTCTACGAATTCATAATTTTGCAATAAATTCACATAAATTATATTTTTAATCAAAAAGTTATAATTCCAATTTGATTTGATTTGTGAAACAAGCCACACTCCTCTAGAAAATATTAGCATCCTTCTTGGAGTTGTCTCCAAGATATTAAAATTGCAAATCAAAGTAGTAGTAATAGGCTTGTCTACCTTAACAACACCAATCTTCTCTTATTTTGGTGAGTGTAACATTGAATTTACAAAGCTGAACCACCCTACATGGAGGGCAAATTTGGCATAAAATTAAGTCATTTTTGTTTAAAACTGTCACATGTCATCTTGTGAATGATGTGAAGTGACATGGACCCATAAGAATCTCATGTGGAAAATCAATTTCGACACCTGAGTGTCAAATTAGACCTTCACATATTGTATCTCAAATAAACCCTAGAAGGGCCTAAAAGCCCTTTGCGACTATATAGTATATTATGAATATGGTGGTATTTGATCAAAAAAACATTGACCAAGTATTGTTCAATACAATGTAAATCAATGATCATGGTAGAACGTAAATGACAATGTATCACAATTCATACAGTAAACCACAATTGGAGAGTTGTAAGGCTAAATATGGGTCGTTGTATGGAGGGACCCCAAGAAGGGCCTTTCTAGGGTTAATTTACTGCACTCTCTGAAATGTTCCTGTGCTGCTGTCCCTTGGAATTTCCACCCAAAAAGAACTGCACAGTAACACTAATTTTGCCCCCTCACTAAATAGGCTACTAAGTAGGAGTATCCTTCAGTCTTTCCTGTGGCTTCAGTTCCAGAGCTGGGTCCAAGCCTAGCTCAGTACGGCCCCCCACTGCTGCTGTCACCACTCTCTCATGTTTGAAATGTTCAATTGGGTTCCCTTTTATTCATCATGAAAGCCTGTTTGATGCTTTTCTGATATGGTCAAGACACCCAAATGAAATCTGTCCATGGCTGGCGAGATGCCAAGCGAAACTTAGGTCAAGTGAGTTTGCCCCCATTTCAGGGTTTCCAGACTTTTTTGCGACAAATGTGAAGATCCGCCCAGTTCCTCGTTGTTCGAGACATTTGAAGTTGCAGTATTCAGAGAATTTGGGGGATGGATGGATTAACTTAGACACGGATACGTGATGGGTCAAAAATGATTATGTGGATTTGTTTGTTTGTTTCAATTTGTTTGTTTAATATAATAATAATAACAATAACATTTATGGTTTGCAATGGAACAAATGAAAAAAATGAGAGGCTATGGGTTCTAGGGCACCCCCAAGTATGTGGGGGAATTTTTGGGGGAGTTTTGGGTGTATGAATTTCCATATATTGCGCGTACTAGTAGTCATGCAGACCTAACCTTTGTTGCATTGGTTCAATATTTGCTGCTGAGAAAGTTCTATTCGGTCAATTGACCAATTAATGGAAATTCCTCATGGTTCTCCACAAAAAAGAGGATTTAAAAAAAATCCAGCCTGGCAATAAGTACAATGTTTGTTTGTTTTATTAAAAAGAAAGCAAAACAAACCCATGAATCTACAATATAAAAATAATGAAAATGTATCAATTTTCACATCTCGGAATAAAACTCAAAATTACTTTGAATCTAATTACAAATTACAAAGAAACTAAAGGGGAATTATAAATATATTAATATCCAACAACCCCAAGGACCTGGTGAGTGTAATTCCTGGTAAGGTAGTGTGCTCTAAAAGCGCCCATCTTCTTGAAACCGCCCCTATTTTTAGGTGAAGAATAGAAATGGGGTGATCCTTAAATGGACCAGTTTAGCAATTGAATGCATGGAGGAAAAAATGTTTTTCTATTGCAAGAGCCAATCATTGTCTTTGATTTCTGCAAATCTCTTTACAAGTTGCAAGTGGACAGATTTTGGAAGACCTATGGTCACAAATAGGTACCTATGCCCTGAATCTTTGAAAATTCATAAGTAATTCAAAAATGCTTGGAAAAATACAAAACCACTTGTATTAGGTTCCACATCTATTTTTCTTTCTCTGAAAAATGATCTTAAAATATTTTCGTCCATGAAAGCCTGTGAAAAAGGCGGACCAGCCCTTAAATGGTCGCTTTAAGAGCATACTACCTTAGTAACAACCCCAGGGATACCTCGTACGTTCAGTTCAGATTCAACACCCAGGTGTTGAAATAATTTAGTTTTGGGATTTCAACCGTCGATGATTCGACACCTTGAATTGATTTTCCTAGCTCTGGGGCACATTCGCCCTTCCAAATTTTTTAGAATTTTAGAATTCAGTTTGATGAAATGGACTGCGTTTTTTTTCTATTCATACCTAAAGGTGTTCCTTTTTTTTCTAAATTTTCTTAAGAAGAATTGATTTTTTTTGGATACACAGAATTCACAGCAATGAAAATTTCTCAAATTTTCAGATATATCTGTAAAAAAAAATTTCCCCGTAGTTTAGACATGTTTCAATTTTTCCCATCTTGTTAACAAAACTGACCAGAAGCGTACGTACGGTTCCATATCACTCACTGGGATTTTATGTGGGATGGCAAAGCAGTGAGAAATACTTTTTTTTTAATGCTGCAGAACAAAGATTGTACAAGTGGACACACACACACAATTAATGGCTGGGGCGGGGACCCCATTTGAACAGGACCTTGTTTTTCAACTAACTTAATTTTGTGCTTCAGACAGTCGTTAGAGTGAAAAACAAATCAGATACGGGTACAGATAACTTAAGTTATTACCCGGAAGGGCACTCAATGATGATCTTGATGCTTGTGGATAGACAAGAATTATACAACTGTATTGAAGAAGAAGAAGAAGAAGAGCTCTCGGCCATTTTGTGCCTTTTGGGGACGTATCCAGGATCCACTTTTGAATGAGTCAAGAGCTCCTCGGTTGGACAACCCAGCCCTGAAACTGTGCCAAAGATTTGTGTCCTTGGGATGACTTTATGGACGGACTCTGGGCAAAGATGGGAAATCTTTCATTCAATTTTGAAAAAAGAAAATTTAAATTAAAAAAATAAATGTATATATACATAATAATTATTATTTGGGGGGGAGGGGGATTGCTTCGGTACGTTTGCACTTGGGATGGCGTTGAAAATGTCGTTAGTAAGAGTGGTACCCGGTACGGACGTTCTCCCAATTGCACCCCCTATCTACATCACTTTGGCACTTGAAACCAAAAAACCTTGAACATATATAGAGAGGTGATTCCAAGTAGAAAACTTGACTCAATGGACCAAGTTGTGAGACTCACACTTGGTTTACATCATCATGATGTGACGAATTAGACCAAGTGTGGGGCTTGAGGCTTAGTCTACTCAAACATGGTTTCTATTGTCTGCAGTAGCAATTGGGGGAGGGGCTATAATATATGTGTATGTTTATCTTGTTGACTTTTCTATTGAAGAAGATGTTTAATCCATAAGCGCACACACACACACACACACAGATATATATATATATATATATATATATATATATATATATATATATATATATATATATATATATATATATATATTCAAGCTCTTTTTGCTTCATTTGAATTTTATTTTTAAAAAAAATTCTTTTTTAAATTTGAACTTAACTAATAAAAATTAAGTTGGTCAAACCTAATTTCTACTCCAATTTGATAATTTGAAAACTTCCCAAATTGAAATTCATTTATTGCAATATGACTTTTTTGTTTAATCATTCTGATCTTGTAATTCATATAATTATAATGATACAACATAGTATGAAATTCTCCATGTTGTATATCACAAGATTATAATGATTATAATCTAGTAATTCAAATAATTTTTTAGGGTATGTGCTCATGAAGGTATAGTCATTTGAGATCCTACAATTACAATGTGAACTTGAAGCTTGAAAAATGGATATTGCTTTCAGTTGGTCTATGTTTTTAACAAAAAATAGCTAGAAATATGGGAGGGAAGGAGAGAGATGCCACAAAATAACACATGTTTATTAAAAACAAAGTAGAGTGGACAATTTTTTTTGTCTTGTTTGTTTGTAATCAAAGGATATTCATAAGCCTCTCCGAGATCATTGTAATATTCTAAGTAGTTCAGCAAGTTTTTTGCAGTTATTACCAAAAGTCAAATTTCAACTTTTGAGTTATTTTCTACAACTTGGAGAATTTGATACTACGTTGAATCATTGGCTTGAGAACCTAATCCTATGAAATTCAAAAAGATTAAACTTCAATTTCATCCTTTAAATTATCACTATATAGAATGATGTACTAAATGATAGATCTGATAGGACATTGAAACTTGTCAATTCCAATGGTGGGAATGTTATAGTAAAGCACTAAATTCTATGCCTCTGGAATTTTTTTTTAAATATAAAAATTGAGTTAATAAATGAACCTCAAATTTTTTGCAAGGAAATTCTATGATTGTTAGTAAAACAAAACTCCATGTATTTTTATTATTTTGTACCCCAATAATGAAAACAGAATGAATCAAAACTTTCATTATAGGCATGGATGTAGTCTTTAAGATATTATTTTATTATTTTGTAGTTTTCAAAATTACTTTTTAAAATTGCACACAAATTTAGGATTTTCACCGTAATTGCAAATCTGTTTCTTTTGCAAATTGGCTTGTTGAAAATCTTGAATAAATACACACTCTACATCAAAGTTTTAAAACATAACATCAAAAGCTGTAATCATAAGAACAAACCAAATATGGAAAAATACATTTTGATTAAGGAAATGCTTCAAAGGAAAATGATTTGCCCAAAGAGAAATAATACACACCCAAGTTTGCACTCCAAGGTCTTTGATGTATTTCCAACTATTATTAGGCAATGTTCCAACAACATTCTCTGTCAAACTTTGATAGAAATAGTTTGCTAGGCCTTGGTGTTTGGGATTCAACATGAATGACTAATTCAAAGAATACTCAGATGTTTAGTAAATTATATGACTCCCATTCAAAACTTATGTTTTAAGTGTTGATAGAATATTTACCGGTATTGGGCTACACTCTTTGTTTAAACGGGGTTAGCAACAATTGGACCATGTAATTTCAAGGTGCGCATAGAAAATGTGAGGCTTTTTTTTATGGATTCAAGACATCCTTTGTAAATATTCATACAACTATAAGTGTCCTAGAAGGACTAACCTCATATAATGCCTAGATGGGCCCAAAATGAACCAATTGAGATTTGTCTATTTGCTACTAGTTGTTGGTCTCATGGAGTTGTGAAAATCAAGTCTCATTTTTGCTTGAAATGACTTAGTGGTTGCCATATAAGGCAAAGGCCACTGAAGTGAGTAACATGAAGGGAAGTGATTTGGATTGAAGCTCTCTAAATATACTCTATGCACACTTAGGTTTGCATTTAGTGTTGTAGAAAAATACACTGTCATTGAGTAGATTTGAATGCAATTTGGTACTTCAAGTGAGTTCTCTAATCTCAATATGTATTACAAAAATCAATTCAATAATGCTAATAGGATGCACCCAATCATGGAAGTCAGTAAGGTACAAATATGTGAATAATACAATAGTTCTAAAATTGGACCATTTTTTTGTGACATCTTTTCCGAAATTGAAAAAATATCACTCACAAATGGATTGACAAAAAATTAGTAATTGAAGCCTAAAATGAAACAATTAAGTAATGTGGAGACTTACAATTGTATTTTCAATGCCTAAGGATGAAGTGTTGCGCTTGCATTGTCAAGGTTGAGTTGACACCTCATATATATAAGCATGTTGAACTCACACAACAACAACTACTTTCCTTCCAAGTCTCATCTTGAAATCAACCACCCTAACTTTATATTACCCACAAATGTCCATTCTATCATACTTTGCAATATCTTTTGCATGCCCTTATGTCTTCTTTGGCTTTAGAAATACTAAGTTATGGATCTCAACCTTGAGAGGAATATAAGTTCTTTCCTTGTCTAGCCAATTCTCTAAAGACATTGACTAAATTGAACTACGTCACCTCATCACTCATCCAAAACAAAACAAATTGGAAAAAAAATCTTAAAGAAAGCCATGAGAGTGTATTGTGTGATAGAAAGTGAGGTTGCAACATTGGGATTGTCACTATGTAGGAACTTCTGCCAATTTTTTTTTACACTCGTCTATTGGTCATGTATTTTTGCAATCATTGTGTTGCTCAATGGCTAACATGTACAAATGTTGTCCACATATGTCTTGTCATTATGGCACACTGGGCAGGGCTCTTTAGTAGTATAACCAATGTCAAGGCCCATATAAGGCCCCATTCTTCCCCTAATATTTGGATATTACATTTTTAGTAATATAACCAATGTCAAGGCCCATACAAGGTCCCATTCTTCCCCTAATGTTTGGATATTATATTGAAGGTGTCATTAGTGCCATAGATGCATCTTTAAACAAAAATGCTTGTATATATCTACTACATATTCTTCATTTGGAGGCCTAAACAAGCCAAAGTGTGTAAGTGAGGGAGTTGCTTCTTCCAAAGAATGAATAAACTATATCATAGGAGCAATAAGATTTATGAACCTTATATTGACCATTAACCCTTTAGATCCTAGAAGAGCCAAAAGGGATCAATGTAAACTTGAAACTTGGAATAACATGAATTTGGTTCATGAACTTCATGCAAACTAGATTGATAATTTGAATATTAAAGATCTTGCATTACATCAAATGGTACAAGAATTGTTGCATTATTTGATGTAAAAAATCTACTAATACCAACAATATACACTAATAGTATTTTATAATAATATTAATATAGTAACAACATACCAATATATTATAATATACTAATATATATATATTGCATTTGCAAATACAAATTTTATGTTTTGTTTTTGAAGATCACTAACTTTATGTTAAGCAAGTAGGACCTGCTATTCTTGTAATAAGCACATGAGTAAATGCAGGAAGTGTATATAAGCCTATACCTTGAGATGCACATGGACTATATTTTCTAACTTTGTATCTATGCTTGCAATATGTCATAGGAAAGGTTAGAATGTCTTGGTTCACATTTAGATTTGCCTCAATGCTTTTTTTTTGCTTGATTTCTTTATGGCTACAAAGATGAAGAGGTCATTGGTGAATAATGCACAAAATTCCAATTGTATGCCTTGATATACTCAAAATTTGTTGTAGAGTTCACCACTACATGTACACTGAATTAACATACCTTAATATCACCAAGTGTAGTTCTTCTTTCTTTGGTTCGAATCTATATATCTATATCTATATACTTCCATGCTTCCATAAAAAAGAAAGATTACTTGGGATCTAAAAGATCAAAGATTTTTGGTCATGAAAACCAATTAGTAATGAACCCTAAAAAAACATAAAGTAGTGTAGGAATTTAGTTAATTAATTATGCAGCACTACTAACAAGGGACAAGGTTGTTTTTAAAATTCAATTTTCCTTCTTCTTATTTGGTGTATTTCCCTAAATTATCCATACATCATTCTGATTCTCATTTCATTACAAATGAAAAGAGCCAACTGCAATTTGGAGGTCACATAGAAATGCTATGTATTGTACATAGAAGTTTGGCTAATCCGGTACATATTCATCATGAGTTGCAACTAATTAATAATTTGCTGAGGCTTTGGCTTTGGCTTGGACAGGGTCACACTTGACTTATGCCAAAAGGATGCATGGTTGCATTCCCTTTGAATTGGCAACACTGTTGGAGGGCCCATATTTGTGATATTTGATAACTTTCATACAGTCCGCAAGTCATGTCCAACAAAAGGTGGCTCCAAATCTCAAAGTACAGTGGAGAATATGTCTGTGCAGTTTGGACAGATCCTTACAGTAGGTCCACCAGACAACACAGCACACACCATGTTTATTAGCCCTGGAACGGCCCGGGCTGGTCTCACCGTAGAAATCATCCCTTTTTTGGGTACCCTGTGAATCATTTGCTTCAGGAAACACTCATTGGAGGTTAAACTGCTATGCAACTGACCTCCGCTTCTCCCACAAAATCTCACACAAATTTTCACACAAAATGCTGCCAAGGATGAACATTTGCACTTCTTCGGTTCAAGTTTTGTCCTACATAGAAGGATTCTCTGTCATCCATTGGACACTTTTATGCCGCCCACCCTGCCCCACCCCACCCTGCGCTGCCGCCTCATTACAGAATTACTCATAACGTCAGGGGTATATTATCAATGTCCCCAAAGTCAAATGATATTAACATGGAAGTGCAATGACTGTGCTTGACAATTTCAGTTGCGACGTGAGCAACCCTGGCCCATGGACGGTGAAAGTGGCCCCTTCCGTATTCGCAATTGTCAGGACAACACAGGCCGGCTTTTTTGTCCTACAGTATTGATCACAATTGTCAGTATTGTCTGCATGCCAAAGTTCCCCTGCCACTATCACTCATCTGTCTCGAAGCAGGGACCATGGCTGCTGCCCCATCACATTCTGGGCTCTTATATTGGAACCAGCAGGACAATACCAATTGGAGTTTACATTCAATTATGAGTTTGAGACACTACATAATTTTTTTAGGGACAATCAAGAAACCAAAGCCTTGCAAAATACTGTTGGAACAAAGGCAAAGTGAAGCTTGACATTCTCAGCCTCAATACCAACATATCGTTTTCAATGAGTTTGACTGGAGCCTGCCTAAATGCCTGATGAATTTTGGGAATCCATCAAGCCCTAAACCAGCTCTGAAACTCATTGAAACTCATTGAGAATGATGAGGGAGAAACTGTGAAATCCTCCCACAGTAATGCTAGTCTGTCATCAAGGTCTTCCCTGAAGTTCACTGAGGATGATGAAATGCTGAGGGAGAGTAACTGCACCTCTCCCCTAATGCTAGCCTGTCATCAAGGTTTTGATTCATAGTACGGTACAACGTTACAGACAAACAGCCAGTGTACTTCTCTCATCCAATGAAGCAAATCAACTTCAGCCAAAGATGCTCACTGCCTCTGCTGAGGCAACAATAATGAACCACCTCAACAGCAAGATGACAAGATCAATGGTACCGAAACCATGGGAAGGAAAAATACATGGTACATATGAGACCAAGAGGATGATGAGAAGTTTTAACGTATTGCTGCAAGTTTTAGTACAACTGTGTAATCTGAGTTCAGAGTACTCTATGAAGAGGGCAGGACAAGCCACTACAAGTATTTCTTTACCTGCTACCTTAGGCATCAACACCAGCTACCTTAGGCATCAACCTTGGGCATCAACACCTGGATCCCTAAAGGATGAGCAGGCAGGCAGACAGACCAGTTTAAATGGATCAATAAATCGTACAGTTCTTGGCTCATAATGAGCTAGGAGAAGAAAAAACCTGAGGAGACTAAACAGAAATCAAAATGCCCTTTAATTGAGGCAATATATTCACACGCCCACAGCTCAGGTTCGTTCGTCTACTGTGAACACACTAAAGTTGAAAACACATAATAATTTGAGGATATCACTCAGCTGATTTCAAGGAGCGATCCTCCACCACCTCTTCTAACTCCTCACCACCAGGGTTACCAGCTCTTTCTTTCCAAAATTGTACCTGTTTCTTAAGGCGCAAAATTTCCTTAGTCGTCAAGTTCTTGCTGGGATCGTTGATGATGGACCTCACACGAGTAGCATAGCTGGTATTACACAAAATAGCAGTCAGTACAAAGCAAAAAATTACTGAAAAATTCAGGAAGAAACTCAGCTATCATGCAATGTATTCGAAGGCCCCGCCTGCACCAGACAAGTAGTGCTAACTGGAATTAGTAACTAAATGCTCGCTAACTGTCCATTTTGTGCCAATTAGCAAATTGGTGCCAACTCCCATTAACTAACGTGCAACATTCATTTCGCCAATTAACTTTGAACTCCCGATTCGGGACAACTAATCTGATTGTGCCAAAACCAATGGATTGAAGAGCTAAAGCCACTCGCACCAACGAAGTAGCAGTGGTTAGCTCAATAAATAAAAACAGATTTGGCTACAAGGGCGTCCTCAAGGGATTACCAAAGCGAGTTGTGGGTCTCCTCAAGGTTGGAACCCGCCGGAGAAATGTTGACGAACATAAGAGCTTTGGCATTCCCGCCAAGAGAATCACTCATAAGCATAGTCAACTTATGGTTCCGATAAGGGATGTGCTGTTCATCTGTTGCCAAAGCACTGATAACATCTCCTAGCGCCGACAAAGACTTGTTGATGCTTTGCGCTTCCTTGAGGGTTTCCCCACTAGAACCCGACTTCTTCACTCTCTCAGAACCAGCCAGATCAACAAGGCTCAACTGCAAGCATCCGACAAATCAAGTCGGAACGTAAGAATCTCTGCAAGCTTCAGATAATGCACCAAGAAGAAAACAAACATGTGAAATAATCAGAAAAAAGCAATTCACCTTGCCCTTCATTAGCACTTGGCTTTGCAGATTGGTACTCTCGATTATTATTGATAATATAAGATGTGACCGTGAACTCTCAGCATTCATCTGAGTGCCGGATGTATGCCGCTTCTCCAAGCCCTTCGCAACTACGGCCTCCAGCTCTTCCCGCGTTACTACTGGAATGAGAGTCGCATTCTCAACCACCACCATGCCCTGCTCATGTAACCTTCCATCAATTCATGAATGCAACATGGCCCGATCATGCAACACCTAAAATCTGTATGTCTAGTCACATCTTCAAGGCAGATGAGCTAGAAGAACTCACCTTCGCATCCTTCTTGATGTCAAGCTTCTTTGCTTTGCCAACAGTTTTGGGCTGAAGCAAGTCAATAAGAGTGTCCTGGTAAATTTCTAGCATGTAAACCTGTATGCAAATCAATGCAAGTGATTTTAGTATTTGCAGAAGCCTAACAAGAGCAAACATCAAGATTATGGACGAGTCAACTCAGTCTATTGTAAAAATTTAAGACCAAGGATCTCCAGTCCTAGCACATTTTCAGTAACTCCTTTTCTTACTAATCAGAAGCCTTTGGTGCATTACCTGCAAGGAGAATTGGAACTTGTTGGCATCACGCTTTATGGACCCAAATAGTTCTTGCGTGACCCGAGGAGTTAACCCAGGGTTGCTATCTGTGCCATATATTGTGTAGGTTTTTCCAGACCCTGTTTGTCCAAATGCAAAGATGCACACGTTGTATCCATCGATGGCTGACTGGACCAAGTACTGCAATAAACCCAAAGCGAAATGGTCAATTTAAAAAATGTGAGGGATTAGACCTCTCCTAAGCATATGACATCTTCAAGTGCAAGTCGGAAGTTGCAAGTAATGTCATTCACATAAAGGTCACACATCCTTAAGCCCAAAACTAGGTCACTCAACTACAATCCATATAAGGAGACTCATAGTAGGAGTATAAATAGTAGCTCTACAGACAGTTCAAGTAATAATTCTTTGATTCGTGACACAAGAAGGTTCCTGGGACTTGAGTCTGTACCTTCGTGTCCTCAAAAACCTGCTCCTGAGTAGCGAAGTGATCAAAGATATGATCAAACTGATGCTGCTTCATCTTTTCATCTTTCCACGGGTGCTCGATAGTGAACTCATCACAAGAAGTCAACACAGATTGTTCACTTTCTCTAATCTCCTTGTCACTCAAGGGCCTCCAGCGAGCGTATACCCTAATCTTACCCTTCATATCTGAGAGCACACAGAGATCGAGATCAATTGATATCCTCCAAGGCAGAACAACGTTCATAATGGAAACATGAACAACTCGGCAAAGAGACGTACTGAAACACATACTAAACATTTAAAGTATTATAAATACCTTCTCGACAAATAGGGCATTCAGACAGACAAAAGGAAAACAGGATTTAGAAGGGACAGAAGGAAATAGAACGCTAACTCCAGACTCGGGAAAAAGACCAAAACAAAGCATGGATAGGACGTACCCTCCATCATATTAAAATAACGTTTCCTCAAAATTTGCTCCTCCTTATATAAAGACTGTAGCTCTACAATCTGATCGGCTTGCCTCTTCAGAATAGCTGCTGTTTGGAGATTCTTTCGGTCTATGTCCTGCGTGAGTAATAACCACAATAGTTCAGGTCTTTGCTAATCTCACTTGTCAAAATTGCCAAATATTACACATTCAGAAAAGCATTTCTGGACACGATGACATATCCTCCAAAACCAAGTAACAGCAAAGGTCAAAATCGACCTATTAAAATACGTTGTTGAACTGTGTACCTCCTTCATTTCCCGAAGCTCTTCAAGCTCCTTGACATTGGCTTGTAACGCCTCAAATTCACCACTACGGCCAACTAGTATTTGTTCTGCATGACTCAGCTCTTGAGTTCGCTCTTGCAACTTCTTCTCACTTTCCGCTACTCTAACCCTGAGCTCATCTCTCTCCTGTTCGAACTTGTGCTCCAGGCCTCTTGTCTACAGACATAACGATTACAGTCGAGAAAAGTGTAAAACTACCAGTGTTAACAACTTTACCGTGGCGACAGTAGCTTCAATTCATAATAGTACAATTTATCATGAATATGAAAGTACTTCATCCGAAAAAAAGAATCTAGTGTATTTATAAGTGGCCAATTCTTTGCTGAAGATATGCTACCCCCCCAAAACTGTTGCAAGGACTTTATCATTATCCTCCTGTTATTCAAACAATGTCATGTAAAAAGCATTGAAAATAGAAAATATTTTGGACATACCTCACTAGTCTTATTCCTTTCTAAGCGGGCAATCTTCTGCTCCAAAAGTTGTTTCTCTTTCAGCAGATTCTTCGCCTTATCCTCCTGTCTCCTCAATTCTTCGGTCTTAAGCCTCAACTCAACCCGAATTTCTCTAATCTATATAAGGAGATACATCCATGATAAAAACTGGTAAGTAAATGAAGCTAGTTCCAAAACAAACCGAACAATGTCACATGGTAATGAGAAGGCAGACTTGCTAACGGAAATAAGGGTAAAGGCAACGGCAATTACAGAATAGTATGATGGATAAAATGTTGCTTTAACAGCTTTACTGGTCTCCCGTCTACTCTGCGATCTAATCACAACATAATTCAAGAATGGGACCGTGCCTGAATCTCCAAAGTTCGAATTTGGTCATCCTTTCTGTCTTTTCCGATTGAAGAAGGGAGGTCTCGTTCCCTTCTCGAACGAGGAGTTGGGGTCCTTCGTGAAAGAGTCTCATAATCACTAAAGTCGCTAGCAGCATCATCGCCAAGTTGACTCCCGGACACTGACGCTATTAATGCAGCTTTTTCAGCAAGAGCTGCCTGCGAACATAAAACGGTTCAAATTTAGAAATACATTTACGAAAAAGAACAGTCTACGAAGATGATCTGAACGCAGTCCTGCTTAGAGTGACCATCTACATTAGGTATTCACATTTGTGATACTTCACCAGGTATCCCTTGACCCCGAAAGGACCGAGTGACCCAAATTGAATTTTATGATTTTCAAGCAGTTTTGAATAGGTCTTGTGGGGAATTTCTTTTGTTCAAATTTATTTTTTGACCAATGCAATGTTCTTTATAAATTCCGGAGAGTGAATGTTTGAACTAATCTGAATTATGTTTATCAATATGATCAATCGAATTGGTCATTTGTTAAAACCATGAAGGAGTCCTACAGGACTAACCTCCCCAAACACATTTTGCTTCCCTAAATGCAAAAGAACTAATGGATGAAGACATTGCTAAAACCTGTAGAGTAGCATCCATCTCCGCTAGCTGCTTTGTCAACCGTTCTCGCTCCTCTACAACCTCAAATTGAGTTTGTTCCTCAGCACGAAGAGTGTCTCGCAGTCCTGCCAGCTCTTCCGTCACTTGGGTCTCTCTTTTATCTTTTGCTCTAATCGCTTCTGAAAGCTGTCACAAAGTAGCAAAAAACATCATTCCTCTGAACCCCGTCCAATTCGAAAAGTCTAAGCAATATATTTTGCTGAGGTCAGCAGAAAGAAAATATATTATTGTTTCTCAAAATGTATAGCACTTGCCTGATCTATTTTCCTTTGTGATTCCTCCAGCAGTTTTGACATCTCTTGTACATGCTTTTCATAAACTTCTAAACCTGCAGGTTTAACACTTGGTGGTCCAACTGCATCCACTCCATTTGGTAACTGGCCATTTGACATATTTCTAGTTCTAGAGTATCGTCGCAACATGACATCATTTATGTGTGTCTGAAGTGCCACGCATATGTCTTCCCCCTGCTCAGAAGACAAACCACCAATAAAGCCTCCAAAAAAATTCATGGGATTGAAAGCGCAATACACAAATAAAGAACTAGATAGAATCGCACCTGCTTGGTCTCAAACTGGAAAATATGAAGCACACCCGCAACCCGCATTTTGAAAAAGACAGCTGTATTACTGCTGCCGAATTGCATAATATCCCGCAGTTCAGCAGAATGCAAGTATTCCTTAGGTACTGGTCGGAAAAAATGCACCTGCAATACAAAGACCACAAGCAAATGTCAAAGAACTGAACAAATTTCCAATTTAACATATTCTGGCAGCGCAACAAAAACTGAACAATATGCAACTTAAGACATAAAGTTATGAAGTTATAGAGCCAAAAAGAGCATTGTCCTCAAGCTTAACATTGGCAAATGTAAATGTCACGGTGCTCCAACATACCCCACGTTTGTTGATGCCGAGAATTATCCGACCAGGTAGTAGCCCTATGGGATCCTCAATTTTAAGGACACTAAAGAATACAGAGTTTCCATAAGGTAGTGATCGAAGAATACGAAGCAGTTGTTGCCTCGCCTCGTCCTTGGATATATGCGCCTGAAGAAGAAAGAATCCATCACTGTTATAATTATACCAGTCTATATTGATTCAGATCTGAGTGTCTAAGAACCTTTCAAGCAACATGTACCATTGAGTTTGTCCCTTCCAAATGCTAGTCAGCAATAAACTGCAACCTAGAAAGGGAACATTTACAGGAGTACTCAGCTAAATGGTGGCGCTCCTGCATTGTAACCTTACCACAGATCGATATCGGTTAAGAATGTCAGGTTCCCAGTCCCGCCTGGCACGAGTTATAGCTATCTGCTTCGGTAAAGAATGATCAAATAGTGCTGGCCAATCCCTGTAGAATTAAGCATTTATCAGAAAAAGTGAACTATCCACGTATTTGCAACCGTGTTCTAGATAAAATACGAAGATCAAAACTAATACTTGGACAAGATCCAAATTAAAATTTGCAATGAACAAGCGTAGAAGTGGTAGTCCATACGCAGAACTAAAAAAGCTGATGCAACATTAATTTCTAGAGTGACAACCATACTTGCAGCCTCAAATAAACGACTACTAGCAATGAGAAGTTGAGAGCTGAACTTTGAGGAAAATAACTAAATCGCATCGTAACACCAAAGTTTTGTGTAAAAAATAAGACGAACTAATATCCAACATACGTGATGGTTTCTGGATTTGGAACTGGACCAATGTCGACCAATATCTGCAGGGCTGCCAGTTGTGCTGCATCATCTCTACCGACGGGATAGTTCCCAAGCGTGTAGTCATGTTGTGACTGCATAGACAAAGGAAAGTTTACTACAAGAGCATATACTTGTTCCTTCTCAGCATATGTTACAGCTTCTGAAGATTCAGATACAGTTGAAGAAAAGAAAAGGAATGACAATAAAAATACTTGAGAAACTAACATCGCAGTCAAAAGACAACATAACTAGCCGGTGTAATATATAAGCATGGGTTAAACATTGATGTGGCACTCCCGGAAAATGAGCACAAGAGGTCTAACACTAGTCCCCTTAATTATTGAAGACAGCAAGGAGGAAAGCATAGGTTCAAGATAACTAATCACAGCAACGCCTCAGTAACGAGGTTATTTGAAACACACTGTTAAAGCAATGAAAAAGCTAAACACGGTGCTATAAAAAACAAGACAAAGGAGTAGAAGAACTTGCACCTGCACATAGGACAGTTGCACAAACATAGGCTCTGTGATAGATTCATCTGATTCTCGGAAAAGGCGTTTTTTGAATAACAACCTACATTGCAACTCTCCCTTGGCTTTCTCTTTAGTAGCCTTGAACTCCGCAACGATATCTCCAACGTATTTGTTGTCATCAAACCCAATGTGTTCCTCTAATAACCATAAACACAGATACAGTCACAATCGAAACAATCATTGTGGAAAGGCTAGCCCAGTAGAACTATATAGGAATAAAACGAGGAACCGTCTATGCAAGTCAAGTATTGGCATTGAAAAGTATCAAACTGACACGGACTTTAATTGGCAGTACATAATATTCTGTTGAAAATTTTAAATAATGAACTGCACGAAGGTAACAGATGCAATAACAAAGTTCCTTCATTAATTTGAGCGAACATGTGGTGAGAACAGTGTTCGAGTACATGGCACACCTAAATACGTTTAAGTGTTAAGTTAAAGCATACCATTTCCAGAATCACTAGACTTCGAGCCAGTTACAGACTTCCGGCACTCGAAGAGACCAAAAGTGCTGCAAGAAGTCAGCTTAATAATACTTGCTAATTCCTGCAATCAAACCAACCATTACCTTAGAAGCCTACTCCATTTCGAAACTAGGAACCTCGTATTGCACGCAATGGAAAAACAACTTGAAATGAAAATGTATTACTGGTATTGTGATGTGTTTTCTATCATGATGATCAACACAAAATGCATAGAGGGAGCGCTGTCATAAAACTTCCCTACGCTGTAAGTAGTCCCATCCAAATTTGCATTAAAAGCAAGAGCGGCTGTCAGTACTTTTTCCTGGCTCATTAATAACCACACTTTGAGAAAATATCATGGTATCAAGAGACAGAAATGGTAAAACCAACATTACCTCGACCGCATCAGCAATAGTTGTTGTCATATCGTAAGAGATTTCCTCAAATGTGTCATCTAAGAAATAGGCTATGGTGGTTAATTTTCTACCCTCCAGAAGAGCTTCTATCTCGTCTTGAGCTGGAGTTGTCCTCCGTGGTCCTCCTTTCACAGAGCGCTTGAGAGCATTCCACGTATTTAAAGCAATTGCTTGAATCTCAGGGTCTCCAGGAGTATTGGCTACTTCATGCATGTACTCCGAGTGATGTGCCCCCAACTCCTTAGAAGGCGGCATTGCAGAAGCACAGAGAAACATCAGCTCCCATGTCTTCAATAGCGTTGGCCTGTCGATGTTGTTGTACATACACAGTAGTTCAGCACAATGCTTCACATTGCAGCAAGTCCAGTGATGCGTAAACAGATCCTTTCCAGAGTGATCCACTTTTACAATGCACCAAAACGGGTACATTGAAAAGTTCTAAAGCACCAGATTGTGATGCAAGGATCTCCAGAACTATCCAAAAATTATTTCACAAAACTTCTTTCCTACCGATTGTCGATCGAGGATTCATCATTATACTCCAAACAGGAAATCGCTATCGTAAGAGTCCTTGACACTCATAATGTTACAAATTAAATTAAAATCGCTTGAAAACCAGTTGCACCTAAATGACAGTGCCCTCTTACCGAACCGGAGATATATCAAAGCCCAAGTTTCCAAGGACTTGACAATGTTATAAATAAATAACTCTCAGAAGGCTACCATTTTCTCACCTATCCGGATTGTTGCGGGTTTGTTTGGAAAGCTGGGAAAACAGTTCATCGCGAAGCTCTGCCCGTTTTAAAGTATAGTTATACAACTTCAACACCATATCGATTTGCTCTTGTACAGAGGGAAGAGGAGATCCAGGAGCTAGATCTGCTCCTGTGTACTTTAGAATGACCTGTCAACCAGCATGGACATCATGAACCTTTAAGTAGAGAAGCAACCCACTCTTTGGACTCTTAACGTCTAATTAAGAAGTCAATTCAGTACATTTTTCCTAAGTTTGATATTAAAGCACCATCAATGCAAGTGAAAGTCAATGTACCTGAAACAGCTTTACAGCCCGGCTCATTGAATCACTATTCAATCGCAGCAACGAAGTAGGTATTGGGTCCTGCGACATCACCAAACCAGCTTTCAGGCACAGGTCTAGATTTGTCAAATGAAGGCACATGTAATATCCAATTTAAGAACATGATCACAAAAACTGTGCAGCCTAATCATAGTTTACAAAAATATCTCAAGCTGGGTGACAATCACATCGATACCCTGAAACGGATCTTCATCTGTGCATTTCAAACTGCTTTGGGATGTAGAAAATGAGATAGAAGTACATGGAATAGAGAAGCCATTGTTGTTGTGACTATCCCCAACACATATCTGACAGAGTTGCTTACTCTCTGATATGATAGCATGTCTTCCAGCGTGAACCTTTCTCGACCGGTAATAGACAATCTCTTCCCAAAAAAGGATCGTCTTCCCCCAGTCTGAATGATTCTCTGCATTGACTTCAAAAACGCTTCAACCTGCACCCAGGTTCAATGATTTCATCTTCGACACAAATATGCACACAAGTTTGCACATGCCAAAGATATTTGACGACGAGAATGCTTCAAAATGCAATCGATCAGGCAAGATTGGAGTCCCCGTGTTCCACACAGAGAAAACTAAAAATATAAACCAGCAAACCGATACATAATCGTCTAATGAAAAAATGAAAAATACACCTTCAAAACACCATACTAATCATAAGATACTATCCTTAGTAAAGGCAATACGGTAGAAGATACTATTTGCCCCACTGGAAGCATTTAAACAAAATAAAGGAGTGCATTTGGAATGATGCATAGAGAGGTCGAGATATCTTTGGTTACAAAAGTCAAACTCTCTCGAGATCATTTCTTATCACTTTTATCACTGTGTAAGATTTCTTAAGCAATTTAACAGTGGGAGGTTGTAGACGACAGTAGACAACCCCGAAGATAACTGGACGTAGGCATGTAGCTAAGCCATGCTTACACCAATTGCTATTCGTAGGTTCAACCAGGTGAGTGAATAGTTGAGCTGCTGTTGGTAACGGGGACAATACGGAAGATTGAAGCAGTCCCTAACGAATTAGTATCCTCTACCTCACGAGTGACTGCAAGACACGTGCATGTCAAAACCAAACGTACCTGATACTTTTCCAGAACTGGCCCAGAGGCTGCCAGGTCAGACGACACAGAGGCTGACAATCTGCACAATCAAACATCACAACTTGGTCACGAGCTCAAAAGCAAAACGCTGTCCAATTTTACACATGAAAATCGAACTTCCTCCGCCCCAGTAAACACAAGCCTGTGCAAGGATGAGAACACAATGCATTCAATGGAGCTGAGAATCCCAAGTGAAAGGGTAAGTAGGGATACGGGTGACGTATAAAATGGTAAGCATAACTGACCCCCCATTGGCAACATTCCCACTCTCACTGCCCTCATTTTGATTCTGAACGCTTTCTCCAGCCTGTGAGCTCGCGCGACTCTGCGGCCTCCTGCTTGCCGCCATTGAATCCCACATACAATAAATGGCATTGCTATCAACAACGGATATAAAAAATTGTAGTTTTAAATTCTCGACAACAAGCCTTCGCATTTAGTTCATCAAGCCAAAATTTATGATCAGAAAGTCATCTTTAGAAAGAGAGCACAAAAATTTGAAATTACTGCAATGCACAAAAAGTCTTGCCTGAAACCAGAGTGTCTACAAGCAGAAAGGCACAGCTCTTCTTTATGGGAAAACTAATACTTTTGCGTAGAGTCTACTCAAAAGATGATTTGAAAACATGAACCCCACCCTCCCCCACCCTCGGTGTTCCTTCACAACAAGCATTCTTGAGGGGAGCGCAACAAAAGAGTGTGGTTCGTGAAATCTTCATGAGACAACTTACGAGCCGGCATAATCCCCATCGCCATCCTGATCGTCATTCATAATGGAAGCCGAAACGCGCAGTCGCACCGGCGTGTTGTTATTGGAATGCGAGTATTTTCTGCCGCCATACTGGCCTGATGAACTAGTTCCATCCGACGCCATTGCGTGAAATTTCACCTCGCTCACCCCCAACACACTCCCAATTCAAATCTCACCCTAGTATTCCCCTCCACGACCCCATTTTCGCAGTCTCACCGCCGAGCTCCACTTCATCTTCCAGACTCTCCATTTTCGAAACTCCACCCTCTCCAATACCTTCACATTCCCACTCTGCGTTTAGTACGCACCAGCTGCGAGGATACGCAATTGCAATACCACTGCGGGAAGCGCAGATTCACGCACGCGAACCCCAAACCCTAACACAGGGTCACACACGAAACTCGCCACACGCACACTCCAAGAAAAAGCTACCAATCGTGCGACACCTCAATAGCCACACAGCCCTCGCAACGATGTACCTCCTCATGGGAGCCCACGACCTCCGCCCTAAAGAAAGCCCAGGTCGCGAGGCAGGGGAGCCAATCCACCAAAGCGAAAACCCTATCTCTCGCCAATCTTTACAAAAGGCTGGACACCTTCAACTCTAGCGAAGAAATGCACATCCAGGTGCCTCGAAAACCGTGACGAAAAAGAGCAGCTGAGACTCCACGAAGCCAGCAAGGGGCAGCGGCAGCAGGGGTGATTGCGAATGCCGAACCAGAAAGGCAACTTCAAGAATCCGTGGCGCAGTATTCTGTTCTGGGCCTCGTGGCCTGGGCGAGAATATTTTCTAGTTCGTCACGGGGAAGGCAGCGTTTCTTCTTTCGTGGAATCCAAGGCCCCGGCCAAACCAAAACCAAAAACCAAAACCTACCCAAACCAAAATCAATTGAAATTCACCCAAAAAACAATGCTTTGTGAGACTTTTCTTCCCCAGTCTGCTCCCTCCTAGCTTTTTCTCATTCTGTTTTCCGTAATACCCTGATGGTGCCGGGTGTCAACCCGGGTACCAGTTGGCGCGACTTCCAGAGTGAGTTGTGCTGCAGCCGAACTTCATTGAGGACATTGACACGAATTTGATCAACTGTCGTTGCGCTTGCGGAATGTACCCAGCCAATTTTTATTTGAAATTTAGGGTTGCGTCATCACTCGGCAACCAATTTTCTGGGGTTCCGGTACAATACTGTTGTAATTTTCCTCTTCTCTGGACGCAGTTTGGCTATGGGGAATCCAGCTTTTGGATGATGAAAGGTCTGCGAGAGGCGTGATGAGGGCTGCTAGAGGGCATTGGAATTGTGAAGCAACGGGTGGGTGATTTCTATCTCCGAATGATCTGTTTGGGTTCTGTCAAGTTGTGTTATTGGAGAGATTGGTAGCGAGATGGAGCGTCTCTTCTAGTTGGGCGAGTATATAGTCGATCGCAGTTCGGGATAGGTCCTTGGTTCCGCCTAAACCTGGATGGATTACCCAACATTGAGATATTCAGAGGTCACAAGCCAACTCGCGAATCCAACTCTTCTGCGTTTGAAATTGCATGGGCGACGCGACGCTAGGGTTCCGTGTTGTACTTGGAGCTGAGAAATGTTCAGCTTTCGTTTCTCGAACGGCGTCTTCTCTGGTGTCCTTGACAGAAATTCGCTGCTTGTTAATCTATCGACTTGATCGTGCTATCGTTGAGTCCAACCTGGTTTGTTAGGGAGTGCGCGTCCCCTGTCAGTCCCCTGTCATAAGCCAATTGTGCCTATTGTGCAGAAAGCGCGCAAAGCATCGTAGCTGCCAACATGACTCAGTAATTCTGTTCAAAGTGCACTGATATCTGATAATCTGGTGCCTCCCAAGGATTGCCAGCAATGGGGCACGAGTATGAAGATCAACCAGAGGAAGTGGTCAAGCCTGAGATTGCATCCAATACAGATTCTGACTCGGAAATCAAGGTTGAAAAACAGGGCACTGAGGGGCGTGCCACTGAAGAAGCCGGTAAGATTGATTCCGAAATCAAGGCTGCAGAGGGAGACATTTTGGAAGAAAGAGATGAAGCATTACCACCGAAGGTGAACACAGAGACAGTATCTGTGAGAGAGGGTGTCAGCAAGCAAGTCATCAAAGAGGGACATGGTCTTGGGCCTCCTCCAAGGCATTCATCTTGCTTTGGTACGCCTTACCATTCACCTGCATTTTTCTCATCTTTATTTGGTCGATATAATTCTTATGTTTGGAGCTTGTTGACAGTACACTGACGAGGGTTTCTGTATGCTGTTATTGGCCTCAGTTCACTACCGAGCTTGGACAAACAGCTCATTGCACAAATTTTATGACACTTGGGCTGAGCAACAACCGCAAGAGCTTCGTCTTGGTCATGGTAATTGTCAACAGCCATTAATTTTGCATGTTTTTTTAAGAAAAACTTTGGATATCCTTCTGATAGATCATTAGGGGAAAACTGGGTCAGAAAATGTCTTGGTTGTAAAGTTTGCGTCTCAAACATGGTAAACCCAAATACTGCAAAATCTTATCCTACTAGTTCTCCTAGAGTTAACGTGATGACTCACTTCAGGCCTCTCATCTCCATGGGCCACTTTAGATTCCTCAGGTTGAAGCAACCAGCTTAAAATTCGGACCAATATCATGTGCAACTAGGGGTGAGATAACAAGCTTAAAATAATCCATTGCTTTTTTGACACCTTATGATGCATTTGAGGGCTCAAGTGTCCATCACAAAGTGGTATCTTGAAATTTTATCATCTCATAACAGTTTTAGCATGCTACATGAAAGCCATGTAAGTGCCACCTCTCCATGCTCCCTTGTACTACTGTAATGTCAGCATTGAACAAAACAAGGTAAAATGGATAAGAATGACTTTTGCACCAATCAAGGCGTGAGGTTTCTTGTTATCATTGCTTCGACCTGTGCAATCTATTGTGCAATCAAGGTAGCTAAGGTTTTGTCGACGAAAGCAGTATCCCTAAGAGAAATCGTTACGTTTGTTTGAAATAGTCTTCCATCAGGAATGAGACTCTGAAGATGTCGGCAGAGGAAAGCTGTTGAGCGAGTGGAGACTAACTCCTCATATGATCATGTCCTGTGACTGCAGAGAAGAAAGTGCTCAAAGGACTTGCTGCAGGAATTGGCAGTATGAAAATAGGTGAAATTGCCCTCCTTCATGTCAACCATACCCTTGCTTATGGCAAGGAGGGCAGCTTTTCCTTTCCCAATGTACCTCCTGCGGCAGATGTCCTGTACGAGGTGGAACTCATCGGTTATGAAGAGCCCCGCGAGGTAAATGTTTGCTTCGAAAGTTAAAGTGCCGTCTCACCACAAACTGCACACTACCGTGCCATAGATATTGCTTGTGATTTAACAATTTTTTCCTAGTTTGTCAGTTGTGGGATTTTTTGGCAATTGATAACATTTGTGTTCAGGGAAGAGAACCAGGTGAAATGGTAGTAGAGGAGCGGATTGAGGCAGCGGATCGCCGGAAAGTGGACGGCAATGAGTTATTTAAGGAGGGGAAAATAGCAGAAGCAATGCAGCAATATGAAATGGTGACCACCTAATCTATTTCATGTATTCTGACAAACTTGTCTCATGGAAGAGTCGGGGCGTGATAATTATTTACCATTTCAACTTCTGCTGGAGGAGTGTAATCCTGCTCGTTTTGAAATTGGAGTTAGACTCCTTAGTCATTGTTGGGATACTCAAACTCGTCAAGTTAGTAGCTCTCGAATCCTCAATCATTTTCTGGTCGTTTGGCAGGCACTTGCTTACATGGGGGATGACTTCATGTTTCAACTCTTTGGCAAGTATCATGACATGGCAATTGCAGTGAAGAACCCGTGCCATCTCAATCTCGCTGCGTGCATGCTCAAAATACATCGTTTTGAGGAAGCTATCGGTCATTGCTCTGTGGTACGTTTGATGACTGTTGCACTTCGTCCTTCTGCGGGGAAATAGTTAGTCGTGTTGAAATTCTGCATGCTCCCGTCCACGTCTTTAGTCTGAAGTTGTTTCTAAGCTAGTGGATACTATGTTTGTCACTTTAAGTCTTTTAACATATTTAGGAGTGTGATCTTTGAGAGATTTATAGAGCTGTGGAGAGCGCACTTTGGGTAAAACAGTCAAATCTGTTGAGATCAGTTTTTATCATCATGTATGAATTTTCATATGCAATTTCAAAGTGAGAGATTGTAGGGTTTAGGATAAGTGACACTTGACAACCCCATTTTTATTCAAAGATCAGTGGCTCTAGACACTAACCAAGTCACGCTTACGCCACTTGCTGACAAGTTCAACCAAATGCATGAAAAGATAAGCTGTTTGTAACAGTGGTCAGTCAATAGGAGAAGTGATCAGTTTTATTATCTTCGACCATAATTCTTTTGATGCATTCACCAAAATACTGTTGTGAGATTTCACATCCCGTGCAACTTTAATTTTAACACTGTAGTTCTGCTGGTCAAGAGGACATCAGATAATTCTGGACTCGCAAGTTTTGCCAATTCTCATTAGTTTGGTATTGTCAATTGTGAATAGGGAATACGTTATCCCGCACATGTATTAAAGTTTTTAAAGCCCATTCTTGGTGGAATGTCGCAGGTACTCGCGGAGGACCCGAAGAACACCAAAGCTCTGTTCCGTCGTGGGAAATCACGCGCTGAATTAGGCCAAACGGATGCCGCCAAGGAGGACTTCGAGAAGGCACGAAAGCTTGAACCAGACAACAAGGACGTGATCCGCGAGTTGCGCTTGATTGCAAAGCAAGAACGGGAGCTCTATGACAAGCAGCGAGAGATGTACAAGGGCCTTTTCAAACCTTCCCCTGGTGGCTCCTCACCCCAGAGCAACAGCCCAACGCAGTGGTATTCAAAGCTTTGGCAGTGGGTTGCCCCCTTCTTGCACTATTTTTCAAAGCTCCGACGTTCCAAGAAGGAATAAAGAGCCTCTTGAATCACCACATCTGGTGCTCCCTTGCCTCTTTCCAAGGTCATATCAGATGTTCAGTTTTGTAAAGGACACACTTAATTCTATCAGTGTGGGACACTGTAGTACTGCACCAGTCGTCTTGCATCCACCTATTTAGAATCTAATGACTTGATAACAACACTTTTCACATTTCTATGCTTCAATGACAGGTAGGTCCACCCCTTATTTGGAAACCCACTGTAAGTAGATATAAGTGTGTATTGGTCAGTAGCAGCCTTTGGAGGCATGAGCTTGTGCAAAAGCGACGAGACTGCAGTGGAATGCTTCAAGTTTAAGATTGAACTGAACTGCACTTTTCTTGACATTTTTCTTTGCACTTTTGATTCAGCAGCAGATTTTGCAAGCAGACTTGCAGTCTCAAAATACTCTTTCGATTGCCTTAAAATGTGACACCTACATTAAGTACATTTGGACCATCGCTTTTCTTATACTCCCTCCGTCCTAGTCCCAAAATGATCTTCCTCTTTGACAAAATGTTCTAGATTAAGGTCAAAAATCAATATTTTTTAATTATGTTTTGAGGTATAAGTAAAATACAATGTTTTCCTATTGTCCTCCAAATTTAAGTTTTAAATTCATTATCAAATTAAAATTATGAAGCTTTTAAATGTAGGTTTGGAGGGGCTTCTAGGAGGAGCATTGCTAGCCAATGAAATTTGTAATTCTTGCATTGTCTTCTGTCTTCCTTGGGTGTGAGTTGTAGTTCATGTGCTTGTTGTTGTCCATGGCGTTTTCCCATTAGTGCCACATAATTGCTGAAAATACCCACCTCAAGAATTTGAACTTTATTGTACACGCATGCGTCACTTTGCACCTGCTCCAAAACAACAACTCCTAAAATAGATGTTGCGAAACCTTCACCAATAACTATGCGTCGAAGTTCACATGTCTTTTGCTTCAGGTAGGTAATTCAACACTTGGAGTGCAATTTGTAACGACACTTGCTCAACGTTCAACTAGGAGGAAGAATGAACATGGAATGAACACGGAATTACGGAGTAACACGGAATGAACATGGAATTAACACAGGGAGCAAACACAATTTAAAGGCAGTCAAAACTCTCAACATGTCATAGCATTCAACGTTTCACAGTCCAGTACTAATGTGCATCAGTCACCGTCTTCGAACCCCTACCTTTTCTTCAGCGGATTGAAAATTGCATACATGCGTGCATACTCACTCTCTCTCCAGTTGAAGCAACCCCAAATTGTCACCTTCATCAGCAGTTGTATCAATGACAGCCTTGGAACATAGTTGAGAGTCCATCGAGAGACAAGTAGCAAGTAGGCAAGACGAGTGGTGTTCCAAGAAGTCAATCGCTGGTTTCAAGTGAGAGGATGGCAGCGTATTTCGGAGTATTTTGGTTGTCAAAATAACAAGACAAGTTAATTTTGTGCGGGGTAAAAAATCTCAAAACATTTGATCAATGTTTGGGTCCAAAGTACACTTTGACCTTCATGATTTGCCATTTTTTCTTCACTATCTTTTGGGCAATGCTTGCAACTTTCCGGACTGCATGTGGAGTATTATTGAGAATCTGTAATTTCTAGAAGTTAGATTTAGACTTCAAGCCTCTGTGAGTGAATTAGCATGCAGTGTATGTTGCATTCAGTATTGTCATTGATGACATTGCAAGCAAGGAAGAGACATCACATTAGAGCTTCAATAATCAACATTTACATGTTCAACTGACTACGTTTTCAGTTTGTCAACCCCAAAATTAATTTATTCTTTGTAGCAATTTTTTGTCAATCCCCTCCATTTTTTTTCTTGATAAATGAAAGGAAGTTCCTATGCACCAAAGAATGTGACATTTGGATCCCGTATGCAAAAGTTAGGAAGAGTCAACTTTTTTTTGGTAGATGTTTTAAAATCATTTCTTCAATATTGCTTTCAGAGACTTTTTGATATCGTATGCAAAAGTTAGGAAGGGTCAAAATTTCTTTGGGTAAGCTTAGATGTTCTAAAATTGTTCCTTGAATAGTGATTTTTGGAAACATTTGGATACCATATGCAAAAGTTAGGAAGAGTCAACTTTTTCTTGATAGATGTTTTAAAATCGTTTTTTCAATATTGATTTTGGAGACTTTTCGGTACTATATGCAAAAGTTAGGAAGGGTGAAAGTTTCTTTTGGTAGATGTTCTACAATTGTTCTTTGAATACTAATTTTTGGAGACATTTGATTATTATACACAAAGTACAAAAGTTAGGAATGGTCAACTTTTTTTTGGTAGATGTTCTAAAATCGTTCCTTCCATACTGATTTTAAAGATGGAGTAATTGCTCTGGGATTGGCATGGTTTAAGAATTCCGACTCTATTCCACATGCAACTAATGCAGCATATGTTTTCTTCTTACTTTGTATAATCATATTTCAATTTTCCTAGGCACGGTAGTACATCAAATAGGAATGGTGTGATATTTTATTGATATCTAAAGCATAATCAACTTTGAAGGTCATGTTCCGTCTTCTTTTCTTCATTTGTCTATGGTTCAGTGTTTTTATGTGATTCTTATGTTGAACCTAAAAATAAAGCTTTGTTATTAAGTCATTTCATTTTCCTGCAGAGATGGAGGGCGAACAACAACCCACATTTGCTCCACATGTCCAGAAGGCGAATATGACTTAATCTCAACGTTGATAATGTTACGAATCTTTACTAGCTCAAAGTTACAATGGAATCTTGAAGAAAGGATTGATTACAACTACGGCACATCAATTTGGATTTACCACTCAAACAATTCGCAGTGTGTGGACAAGGGGTCAAGCCTCCATATCAAATGGAAATGAATTTGTAGACGTTTCTTCTCGCATTCAAGGAAATTCGGGACGAAAAAGGAAGGAGATCGACGTAGCCGTAGTGAAAGATATTTTGTTGAGGCAACATAAAAACATTTGATCCTTGGCTTTTGCCATGAATGTCTCTAAATCGACGCTGCATCGATGTGTAAAAGAAGGGAAGCTTTATCGCCATTCAAGTGTGTTGAAACCATTTCTTACTAAAGCAAATAAGAAATCCAGGCTTCAATACGCGTTATCTATGATCGAACCATCATCTTTGAATATAGAATCACCAACATTCATGGGTTCATTTGATCGTGTTTATATTGATGAAAAATGTTTTTATCTCATTGAAGAAAGCGGTAGCTTCTATCTGGTGCCCGATGAAGAAGAGCCACAACGTACTGCTAAAAGTAAGCGGTTAATTCTCAAGGTGATGTTCCTTGCCGATGTTGCGCGCCCTTGCTTTGATTACTTGAGGAATTGTTTTTTTAATGGCAAGATTGGAATATATCCTCTCGTATTTCAAGAACCTGCCAAACAATCTAGCAAGAATCGTCCGATTGGTACAATGGAGATAAAGCCAATTGCAACAATCACAAAGGAGGTTACAATACAGGTTTTGATAGAGAAGGTGTTTCTGGACATCAGATCAATTTGACCACGAAGCTTGAAATCATGACCAATTGAAGTCTTTGTTCAACAGTATAATGCAAAACAACATCCAAGTCCAGATGACCCAATTCTAATTGAAGAGGGTGATAAGGACGGACTTAAAATCCGTTTGGTGTGCCAACCACCAAACAATCCAGATACAAGTGTATTGGATTTAGGTTTTTTTTCGAGCCATCCAATCACTACAGGATCTGAAGGCACCTATTGTAATTGACGAGCTAGTCAATGCGGTAGTCACTTTATTCAATGAGATGGAGAAGGAAAAATTGAATGAAGTATTTCTTTCTCTTCAGAATTGCCTCATCAGTGTAATGAAAGTTCATGGAGGCAACAACTACAAGCTCCCCCACATGGGCAAAGCAAGATTAGCAAGATTAGGCCGTCTTCCTATAAATCTACAATGTCCTGCTGATATATTACAAGGAGCCTTAGATGCTATTTGTGATGTGTAGATCATTGGAGTAAAAAAATTGTGGTGCAATAAGCTAGATTTCAATTTAGTGGATAGAAGAGGAAAATCCCAAAAAATTGAAATTTAAAAAAAAAAATTGTGTCTTATACATTGTAATTTCATCTACATAAGAACCTTAGATTCATTTTATTTGGATTAGTGATGTGAAAGTTGTGAAAAATCTTCTTTCTTTGGCAACCAAAACATTTCTTGAAAAAAGAACTTGTAAAATTCATCTTTTATTTCAATTTCTACAATTTAAAAAGAATTCACAAGGTGAAGATTTTTTGCTAGAATAATTTCACCATCAAGATTAGTGTGTTGAATACATCATTAGAGCTACTAACAATATAAAATTTCCTTCTATTTTGAATCTATTTTTATTTAACAAATTTTTAATGAGTGCCAATTAAATATGTGTTTAATTTTTTCTTGATTTTGAACTCAATTTAAAAAATAAAAAATAGAAATTCAAAATTAGTAGAAAAAAATTCAAAGTCTAAAAATCTAGTTAAGCAAGGTTCCAAAAAAGTATTTTTCTTCAACTTAAATGCAAATATTTTACAATGTATCTCATGAATGTTTTCGAAGTTCCTTCCACGCATTTTTACAATACTCTAGTTCCAGATTCTATGGTCAAATATGCAAAAAAAGACAAATTATAAATTCTTTTAGCTCTTTGCAATAGAAATGGCATTTTTAATAGGTTTTCATGGAAGAAAGGCCTTGCACCTTAGGAAATAACTCCTAAAGTTCCAAAATCCTTGTAGGGAATCTTGAGACTTTTGTTAGGATTCTATAACCTCAATTTCAAACGGGTTTTTGAAACATTTGTTAAAGATAGAAAATCAAATAAGCTTTTTGATAATATCATTTTTATTTCAATCTATGCTTGTAAGTAAAAAGTAAGCCACCCGAAGTCCATGAAGCAATTTAATCCCTCACCGCCCAAGGTCTAACCATGTCAAAAAACAACTTTGCTTTTCAAGTGTTATAAGTTTAAATGTGAGTAAGGTATGAAAATCTCAACCGTACAATCTTATAGTGTGCATGTTTCAGATGGTGTAAGGTAGGATGCTCTAAAAGCGACCGGCTTCTTCAAATCAATCCTACAAAATGGTACTAAATAGATATGAGTTGGTCTTTAAATGGACCACTTTATTCATTGATTGAACCCTCCAAAAAAGTATTCTTTATTGCAAGAGCCAGTCATTGGCTTGGATTTCCTCAAATCACTTTAGAAGTTGTAAGTGGACGCATTTTGGGAGACCTAGGGTCACAAATAGGTACCTACAACTGAAATCTTTGAAAATTCATAACTAATTCAAAAATGCTTCAAAAAATATGAAACGACTTGGGTTAAGTTTGGCATCCATTTTTCTTTCTCTGAAAAATGAGTGAAAAATATTCCTATTCATGAAAACCTACGCAAAAGACGGACCAGCCCTTAAATGGGCGCTTTTAGAGCATCCTACCTTACATGAAATTTGGGGTCATTTGACCGTATAGATTGAAAGATTATAATGTTCTAGTGCTGAAAAAAGATGCTGGAATTTTCCTAAAAACACATTTGGAGGTGAAATTTGATTTCTAAACCTACTCAAATGAAAAAAATTTAAACTACAAAGTGATTCAAAACCAAAAGACAAACACTTTGGTGGTTGGGTGGGGGGGAATCATTCAATTGACTCATTGCATTGGCAAAATTGTTTTGAAATGTCAAAAAATAGTGAAAAAAGTAGAAAAAAAACACATCTATGGCTGAACCTACCTCTACTAAAATGCTTCTCAATCAATCATTACATATTGGATTGATATGAAAATTTTACCACATAAACTAGACTAGTATGCGCAACTTTTCCAACAAAAGTTGTTGAAAACAAACCCTTTCTAAAGAAGTTATAAGCCGCCGAAGTTCACTATAATGCAAAAATGTCTGGATTTTAAACTTCGAATTGCTCCCAATCATTCAAAACAACTTGGATTGACATAAAAAATTTACCCCAATAAGTAGACTTCATGGGGAACAAAACCCAACAAATTTTATTGAAAACTAACATTTGAAGAAAAAGATACAAGCCCCCGAAGTTGCAGCCATCTCAATGCAGTGTGGTGAACTCAAATTGAACCTGCTAACTTCGAATGTCTTTCAGAAACTCAGTGCACCTTGGGTGGATCTGAAAATTTTATCATAAAAAATAGACTAATATGCGCAACTTTACCAACAAGTTTTATTGAATTTGGACATTGGATGCAAAAGTTACAGCACTTTGAAGCTCACTGCTAGACAGTGTGAGGACACTTTTGGTCCCCTTGGGCGGTGAGGGGTTAAAGCACCCTAAAAAATACAAAAATATGAAATTCTTCAATTTTAAATTTTTTCTCAAAGATTATATTTTGTCTAAATGTAAAGCTTTGATTTATTGTATTTGGACTAGTAATGAGAAAATTGTGGACAATTTTTATTTTTGGATAATGTAAGCATTTTTTTGAAAAAAAATCCTAATGGAATTGATTTTCTAATGCAATTTTAACAATTTTTCAAAAATAATTTTTAGTGAGGATTAAGTTTGTTAGGTAGATTAGTCTCACTATTGAAATTATTGTGTATCAATTCCATCCTAGAAATATTAACAGTTCAATTTTTTGTTCAATATTATATTTACTTCAACTTAAGAAAATATTAACCCCTAAATGCCCAAGTCACCGAATTCTAGTGTCAACAATACTTTGAAGTTAAATAAAACCTTACTAAAATGCTATTTTTAGTTTTTTATATCTTTGAAATTTTTTTATAAAGTCTGATTTTAGCATCAAAAATCTGATTAAAAAAAAAGAATGATTATGATTTCTCTATTCAAGATTTTGTGCAAGTTAGTGTGTCCATTGCAAATCTTAATTTTCTAGTGTTGAAGGCTATTGGAAATGAACCCCAAATACACTAGAGCTTGGAGAATTAGATAGAATCATATTAAATAGAATCACTTGGAACTAGTAAGGAGTCTCTTAGAAATTCTTAATTTATTCATACATTGTCCAAAAAACATACGAAGTATAGAGTATAACTATCCAAAAATAATCTGAAATCCTTACCAAGAAGAACTAATTGAAACAAAGACAATCTACTACAGAGTAGTAGGAACCGTCCTCAAATGCTAATGATTGTGGTCGTTTTTTGTTGTATTTACAGTAACTATTGTGGAACGATTCATTTCAATTTCCTTGGTAGCAATGACAATGTGCATCCTAAAATACAAGTAAGTTTAACAAATTGTAAATATTTCCATTCATCCATCACTTCTTTTTTTCATCCATGATGTATTCAAAAATTCACTGTTGTCATGAAAAGTGTACGTTGTATGTAAATTTTTAATGAAGTTAGTTCATTTTAGAGTATTTTATAGATGAAAAAGATTGGATTAAAAAAATAAATAAAAAATTGGATGAATTTCAAAAAATAGGTAATATTTCTCCAAAAAATTAACCTAACTAATTTCATTGTTCTTAAACATGTTTTCAAAGTAATTCCTCTTCCTCTTCTTCCTATGTTTAGAATTTGTTTGATCCTTGATACCAAGCATCAGAAGTGTCCAATAGATGACTTCATTGTTTAATGTAGAAACAAAGAGAATGTACTAATTGGTCCAATAATCATAACATTTTGGTGACTACCTTGGTCATGGAAAGCCACATCCTTTAAGGGTTAACCAAAGAACGACAGTGTAGATTGAAAGTGTCTAATTTTTGACTCTACGGTTTTTGTACCTTGTGAAATTTCACATTTTTTGGCCTTGCATTTGGGCCAATTAAATTTGTGGAAAGACTTTCTTCAACCCAGTGCGGTGAATATTGTTGTGTTTTTGCAAATGAAAAGATTTCACAATACAACTATTTTGTACTAGCCAACTACATGGTTACTCCGTACAATAATTTTTTTTTCTATTAACTAAAATGAAACGGAATTTTATTGCAAAATAAGAATTTCAATTGTTTTCAGTGCAACAAGTAACCTCCAGCCACAAGTGGCCAAAGCAAAAGGAAATCACATCGACCTTTGAATCCTTGACCTTCAGAGACTTTGAAGTAACTGCCAACCCATGACCTTCGAACCCATCGCTTGTGGTTGAAGCTGCCGTGGAGCTTCTCGATGCTTCTCGATGTCATGCTCATTCAATTTTTAGTTCATTCTTTGGACTCAGCTACTGTAGCTTTTAACATGATGTCTGCATTGTTCAATACGCGAGGGGAGGGGGGAGGGATTTTGCAGGCTATTTGTCCTAGTCACAGTAGGAAAATCATTTTGGGACAAGAAACTAAGGTCAACCGAAAGATCATTTTGGGCCGGAGGGAGTATATTGTTTGCACACTAAAAACATGAAAGTCTAAGAGACTATTGTTGATTTTTGGTACACCTAGGGACAATGCTTTAAAAATCCATAACTTATTCATATAGTGTCCAATACATGTTAAAGTGCATTGGAATTGTCTTTAAGTTGCCAATAAGATCTAATAGATGTAAATTATATTTAAAAATAGTGACTATACTCATTAGTAATGAATGTTGATTACAGGCGTAAAGACATTATATTGATCCTTCCATGAGTGAATGTTCTCTAACTTATAGGCCATTTACCTCATGTGCCAAGAAAGTGGTGCATAAGTATAAGGCTTCAAAATTGTAGTAACAGTTCAAACCAATTCAATTTTGTAGGATATGGGTTTTTACACTAGGAAGCTCCAAAATTCACGTTTGATGCATTTTATTGCTTGAAAGAGATGGAATTAGTAAAGGCATGCTTACAATTGTTCTTCCAAACTTAGACATTGAATGTACCTTTTAGGAACTTCTTCATAGTTTTTGATTGCCTACCAACCACACAAGTAATCCTTCATAGTTTGTCTTGTGAATCTTTTAGTGTCTTTTGCTACTTAATCCATTGTTTTCATTTTATTGTTTTTAAATAATTAATTCTTCATAAATTAATTCTAAAAACTTTACATATTTATATTTAGTGACTCTTGAAATTTATAACAAGGCTCCTCAAAAAATGTCAACAGGGATAATTGCAAGAAACACTTGTATTATTCGGCTTGCATTTGTTTTGGCACACTTGATTTGGGAGGAAATACTTTAAAATTAGAAAATTATTTTTATAAAAAAAAAAATGTGTCCAATATGTAGACTTTTAATTACATTGTACCAAAAGGATCAAGTATATAATCATTTTCTAAGTAAGAGAACTAAAATAAGTGTGAAATTTCAAGAAAATTACACTCATTGATTTTTGATACAACATTCTCAAAGTTGTGCATAAAGACACTCTTGCATTGAATGTGTGATAGGAAATATAACATATTCTTTGCAATTGCCCTTGTAAAATGACACCTTTAAAATCATTCCTATACTAAAATGTTTTTTTGCACTTACTGCTACAATCTACTCACTTTTGGTTTTACTATTTGTAGTATAATATCAAATCTCCTTCTCCTTGTTAAATTTTGTAGATTTTAATTTTAATAATTATTGCAAAAGCTATAAGGTTTATCCATTTAAAAAAAAATTTAGGCAATCTAGTTAGTTATTAAAAAAAAATGTAATAGAATGAATTTATTAAAAAATTTGAATATTTTTGTTTTGAAAACGAAATGATAGTCACGATTAGTTGAATTTTGTTGGCAATCATCGCTTTGTCTAACAAAAATAATATGAGAAGTTTATTTTCAAACTCATTTTTTTCAAATTGAAGGTAAAACAGTATAGAATGTAGATTGCCTACTACAAAATTAATTTTTCACCATTGGGATTGAAATTTATAAACTATTTGCTTAAGTTACTAGCAATGTATTACATTTTTTTAAGCAATTTTTGGCTTCCACTAAAAAGTTGTATAATACAAATAATAAGAAATATTTTTCATTACATACGTTTTATATATTTTCAATCATTTTCTTCTATAAGAATATTTTTTCATTCTGTTATAAGGCATATAATTTTTTAATAAAAATTTGAAAAATAAGAGCCTCCCCTTTGGAATGAGTTGGAAAAATCTTGCTTTTAAAATTACAGCGTGGTGAGATTCCCCAATGTATTTTTTTGAAAAATGTGAGTCAACAAGTAAACAAAAATATCCTAAAAAAACAAAAAAAATTAGCGTTGTTTTAGAAAATGGTGATTTGGTATAATTTTTGGCTTGAAATAACCAAAGATTTTAAAGTTTAACCCCTAAATGCAAAATGTTTAGGGAACAATACATAAATGTGTTATAAAATGGGAATTCTTCAACATTTTCAATGCTTACATTAGAAGATAAGATTTTAAGCACAAATGATAGAAATTAAATACATTATTATATCTTGGAAAAAAATTATAGATCCATTTCAAATAATTTTGAATCAAATCCAAAAATGTAATTTTTAAATTTTAAATTTGATTTTTTCTATAATCAGCTAGAATTGTAATTTCAATTGATTTGAGCAAAATGACAAAAGAGTTCAGGATCAAAATTACAATATTTCTATTAGTAATTTTTATTATTAGACAAATATTAAACAGCTTTGTGCTATTTCCTAAAAAAATTAATTTAAATATATGAATATCAATTTAGGATTTAAAAGTTAAAAGTTAACCAAATATAGAATGCATTAAAACTAAAAAGATATTTTTTCCTATCCAAATCAAAATTGCTATCCAAACTCTAGAGTTAGTCATTGACTATAAAATATCTAATTAGACATATTTTGGGTTAGCATTCCTCAAAATTTCATTAGGCCTTCTTCAAAGAAATGGGGAAAATGCTCTAAAAATCCACTATATCATCATTTGTTTTTACCATGTAGAATTTCAAGTGCACTTATCATCTACAAATAGTATTGTCCTTGTAACAAACAACTTAGTTTTTGAGTAAGGCCCTACTCAAACTTCTTCACATGTAGCTATTGCCGATGTAAAACCTCTTCCCAATCATTCTTGTCTTTGCTAAATATTGTCATATTTCTATGAATTCTTTAATCTAGCTTTAAGCATATAAGAAAATTAATGAACCTACTTAGCTAGCTTGTATAGTAATTTTGTTGAAAAATTATCTAAAATTGCTAAAAATTCTATTGTAGCTACCTAAACAATATAAATATTTTACAAATTTTGCCAACATTGATAGCCTTATTCAAGTTTTGGAGCTATTCAATGAGAAAATGAAAAACGAAAGGTTTGTTCTTGACTTTAGTTCAATTCAAAGCCAACAATATTCCTAATTTTAGTCATAGTGTATGAAAAACATGCAGTTTATTACAAATAAAACATTCAATATCTCATTAAGTCCATTCTAAATGACAATCATAAGGAAATTATTTATTTGCACTTCAAAGTTTACTGTAACAAATTACAAACAAAAATGCAAGCCATGAATGGTATTTTTGTGCACACTAGTCTTGATTCTAAAAATAGAATTAATTAAAGGCTATATCTTGGTAGTAGTCAAAATGTACCAAATTGACTTGAATTAATTCCTAAAGTCCCATTGTCCCTTGAGGAAACAAAATGGATTTTAGATATACTTTTAATATCTTGTGGTCTCAACTTTCATCATGATTTTTTGAAACTTTTTTTAAAGATAAGAAAACACTTTAGCTTTCTAAGAATATAATTTATATTTCAATCAATGTCTAAGAGCAAAAGTTATTCATCCTAAGCTCAAAACAGGGTTTGTTAGGCAACACAAAAAATTACAAAATGTCAAAATATAACTTTCAAAATTTTATTTCTTGTAGAGAGTATATTTGTCTAAATGAAAATATTTGATTTATTCTATTTGGATTAGTGAAGAGAAAGTTGTGGACAATCTTGTTTTTCAAGCAATCAACATATATCTTCTTGAAAAAATAACTCATAGGATTCATTTATTTAATGTAAATTTTATAATTTTTCACAATTTTTTTTAATAGGGTTTAGTGTGATTATTAGAACAATCTTACCATTGGGATTGTTGTGTTTCAATTCCATTTGTGCAATGTGATAGGTGAAAGAGATTACATTATCTAGATGAAATTATTTCATTTCTATAGTTGGGTGCCAAATCCACAATATCTTTAATTTAACCTCTAAAGCCTCGAGGGTGTTTTCTGTCAAAAACCACTAAAAAATATCACTTCTGCTGCATTTACTTAAGGAAACCAAAAAAATAATTTTTTTTGGAAATTAACCGTAGGATCTTGTACTTAACTTATCTGAGATCATGTAGTAAGAATTTCATCAAATTTGACCATACGGATTGAAAGATATTAGCATTCGAAGTTGGACAAAAAGTTTTTTTTAAGAAAATGCTTAAATTGCCCAAAACACTAAGATTATCCATAACTTTCTCATCCCTAGTCCAAATAGAATGAATCAAAGCTTCATGCATAGATAAAAACATAATATTTTAGGAAAAAAATTCAAATTTTTTTTTGACTTTTTGTAATTTTTGGAGGGCAACCCGCCAGTCTCCATTTATTGCTCATTATGCCATAACTTTTTCATCCGGCATCCAATTGAAACAAAAATTATATATCCACAAAGCTCTCGCAAAACTACAAAACCTCAAAAAATTTCAAAAATTTTACTTCAAATTGAGACAATAGGAACCTATCCGGACCCAATTTGTCTTCCGAGGGGACAAACGGTCCTTTAGGGGTTAATAATCTCGAGTGTTTGTTATAATGGAGGATCCAATTGCAAAAGTTTTTGGGGTTGAACTCAAAGGTGTGAAATATATTGAGGATAGAAATATTTGGAACTTGACTATAGAAGGGAAATGGCTAAGGGTTGCATGCTGATAATTATAGGAGAAGAGAGTTATTTGTAAAGTTGTTTGTAGCACCATGCACTTGTACTTTACAAATTCTATATTTAAAAAATATTTTTAAACTAAAACCTAAAGAACATTAAATTATCAACCCACATAAAAATTATTACCAGATCTATTGTCATGAAATATGCAAATTTTGTCTGAAAGAATTTTCTAACATTCAAATTACATGGAAAAATGTGTGGTACCTAATAATTTTTGTTACAACTTTGTCATAAAAACTGAACTAGGTGACGACCAAGGGGAGAGGTGGAAGAGCAAAAAGTTATTAACAAGGCAATTACAACTTGGTTAGTTTATTCCAAAGCACCTTTAAAGACCATTGGGAGGGGATTTGTCTTTCATGCAACCTTTTGTTTGATACCAAATGATCATTGTAACAATTGAAGCAATTTGCATCAATGAACTTATGCAATTTTCTAGTTTTGTGCATTCTTTATTTGGGATGAATTGATCATGTGAGTCACTACTAGTTCATGCAATTTCAAAGAAAGCATCAATAAGCCCCACTAATTCCATAGTTTTCAAATCCTGATATTAGGTTGTTGTTAATCCCAATATGTGGCCATATGATTTAATAAAAAAGAATGTCTTTTTAATTTAGATTTTGGTAGATACTGACAACAATAAATTATGTTGACAAATACTCAACCTAAGTGTGTATATGCTAACATTGAACTATAATCTACTCTAAGATTGCATTACATATTCAAAATCTATGTTCAAAGGAGGATTAAGAATTAAAAAAGAAGAAAAAGTTATACCAGAAAAAAGACTTATGGCAGTTTTTTGACCATTTATGATAATTATTATCATATGACAAAACTCATGTACTACAATATTTGGGCATCAAAAAGAAGAGAAAACACAATATTAAATCCACTAAAAAAAGAAAAATACAAATTAGAAGATGTTATTAATTTATTTAAAGGCTATTTTAATACACCAAAAAATATTTCGAAAGTAAAAGGACTTGAGTAAAGTAGAAGTAAGAAGTTAGTTAGGGATAGTTAGCTAGTAAGGATAAACTTAATTAATCACCACTACTATTACAAAGTATAATTAGGTATTCATTAGGCGGTTGTAACATCCCATTAACGGTTGGGGAGGTTTTAGGAGGAATAGGTTGGATGCTAGTTATTTTCATTCATCTTAGGGCAAAAATAATTAGGAATGAAGAAGTATCTCCTAAGACCATGGGAAGGTATTGAAAACACACAATTTAACACACCTCTTCACAATATAGTTTTATTCCCTTTTATTTATATCGAAAGCTATCACAAGTATATCCTTGAGTACCCTCCTACATATTTTTCCTATGTCTTCCTCTACTATGGCTTCTAGCTAACACCCTCCTTATGAAGAAGGCAAATCGCATGATGTGCCAAGAATGGCAACCACCTGGTGGTTCTTCCTAGTTGGTTTGAAGAGTGTACGTAAATGTGAGAAAGGATGAAAGGTTGGAGATGATGCCAAAATTCATCGTATCATCTCCTCCCCAGTTTCTGTCGCAGCGCCAGTGGACTGAAACTGATGCTCTCGTTCAATGAATGCTTTAAGCTTGGATCCATTATAAATCTTCTTCATAATTACTCCCTCAGGTGTGCTGATCTCGTAAGAACCATTGTTAAAGGCGCGATGCACAATATATGGCCCTTGCCATTTTGGTCTGAATTTTTGCCCTTCCTGCTTGATCAACCAATGATCGATCATCATAATTAAATCTCCTTGTTGAAATTTGATTGTTTTCTTGCACCCATCATGCTTGCTTTTTCGCCTGTTTTGGACCGATTCATATACCTAGAGCGCACGACGTCGTGATTCGTCAAGCTGTTCAAGCATATTCACTTGTGCCTGGATTGACTCCTTATCTCCAAGTTCATGTCGAATTGTTGTGTGCAGTGAAGTCAACTCCAATTTGATTGGAAGTAAAGCTTTGAAACCAAAAACTAGCTGGAATGGTGTAAAGCCAGTGGATGTTTTGAAAGCGGTCCGATACGACCACAATGCTTCACTCACGTCCAAATCCCACTCTCTACGTTTGTCCATGACCACTTTGCCTATTATTCCCGCAAGTATGCCATTAGTTTGCTCTACCAATCCGTTTGTTTGAGGGTAGTAAGGGCTAGCTTGTCTGTGCTTTACTGACATTTTTGAGAGTAACTCGTCTACCAAATCATTCACGAAGTGAGTTCCTTGGCCTGTAACAATCTCCAAAGGGCGTCCGTAACTGCAAATTATTTGATTAAAAATGAACTCAGCTGCCGTCTTCTTATTGCACTTTCGAACGAGCGCCGCTTCTGCCCACTTGGATAAATAATCTATTGCAACAATCAAATATTCGTTCTTTTTAGCGGTGAGTGGAAGCGGCCCGACAAAATCCACTCCCCACTTCTCGAAAACTCTTGTGGGATATATAGGATGAAGTTCTGAATATGTAATGACTCGCTTGCTGAATAATTGGCAAGGTATGCAACTGCGATAGAATTGATTACAATCCGCATGGAATGTTGGCCAGTACAACCTTGACTGTAAGATTTTCCTTGCTGTGATGTTGGTAGCAAAGTATCCTCCGCAGACCCCCTCATGGCAACATTCAAGCACCCTTCGAGCTTCTTTAGCGTTTATTGCTCTCTTGAGAATTCCATCTTTACCAATACGGTATAACTCGTCACCTACTAGCGTATACATTTGACTTTGTCTACGAATCGTTCGTCGTTGCTGGGGCGTTGAATTGATAGGCAAAATGAGATTTTGTAGGTAATTGATGATATTCTCATACCAAACATTGTTTGTGTTAGGTTCGTTGGTAAGAAGATAACATTCCGGGTCATCCAAAAGTTCTATGTATTCACTCATCGGCGGATGTCCCAGCTCCAATAGCAAACCTGCATGAATTGCTCTGGACCCTTTTACTGCTTTGATGTCTAGGTCATAAGATTGTAGAACAGCCATTAATCTTGCAGATCGTCCTTCCGGATCCTTTTGTTGCAATAATTGTTTTAATCCTTCAACATTGCTTTGCACCAAAGTTGCCTGATTACTTGACAATAAATAATGTTTGAATTTTGTACAAGCAAATAATAGCGCTAATCCTAATTTCTTGATAGGAACGTATTTGACCTCGTACGAAGTCATTAGTCTGCTTGAGTAATATATAAGATGAGCTCTCCCAGTCTCGTTGTTTTAGAGTAGCACAACCGCAACAGCATATTCCGTGGCGGACGGATTTATAATGAGCTGCTTGTCCCATTGTACTCTAACTATGGGATCACTTGCCAATCTTTCCTTGATATAGGAAAATGACCGTTCACATTGATTGTTCCAGACAAAAGAAACAGTCTTGTTGGTCAACGCACTTATGGGCCGCCTAATGCCTGCTAAATTCGGTATAAAACGATTGTGATATATTGTAGTCCCTCAAAGTTTAGCAGTCTGTTGGCGTTAGATGGGTTGAGACATCTCTAGTATTCGCTTTACTTTGTCAAGATCCACGCATAGGCCCCCACTGAAAACTATGTGTCCTAGAAGCGGGCCTTCCTCAAAACCAATCTTGCATTTCTCAGGAAATAAGGAGCATCCATGTTCACGTAGCCTCTGAAACGAGGCTCTAACTTGTTGAACGTGATTGATAGGGTCACCATAGACAACAAAATCATTAAGGTAGACACGAATGAATTTGCCGATATATGGCCCGAAGATCTTCAGTTGCACTCTTTGAAATGTGCCTCCAACGTTGCATAAGCCAAAAGGCATCCTTAAATAAGCAAAGTGCCCCAAGGAGTAGTAAAAGTAGTATATAAGATGTTGTCTTTGTGTACCTTTACTTGGTGATATCCAATGTAGCCATTGCAAAATGTATACATTTAATGCCCAACCACCTCGTCTAAAAGCTCATCAATATGAGGCAAGGGCTAGTGGTCTTTTTCCGTAAACTTATTTAGTGCTCGGTAATTCACGCACACTCGCCACTTTCCTTCCTTTTGGGGTACAATCACCACTAGTGAGACCCACTCTGTATTCTTCACTTGCGTGATAAAAACCCCTTCTAATAAACAATTCAGCTCTGCTCTTAGCACGTTCATTTTTTTAGGTGTCATGCGCTTTTGCCTAGTTTGTACGGGTTTAGCCTCTAGTATCAACTCAATTTTATGTTCTTCTAAGGTGATCGCCGGAAGGTCGCAGTGTCTGGATACAAAGAGATCAGAAAACTCGATAACTAGTGCTTCTAGCTCAATACGTTCCGACGAGGTCAATGTGGGTCCGAATTTAAGCTTGCTCAAGATCTCTTCCTTTCTTGAGGGCACGACTTCAGTATCTTCAAGATGTTGTATGGAGTGGCCCACCACTTGCGGGAGCACATCCACAGCGTACAATTCGGCCTCTGAGTCGTCTGATTCATCGTTGCTTGACAAGTCTGAGCCCCATGAAGACTCGTCTGTGGCGTTCGTGATGTCATCTTGTGACGTTCCTTCTGACGAGCTGGAGTAAGAATCCGACACGACTTGGATGCTGACACGATTGAATGCCGGGCCAATCTTCATCTTGCCTTTTTTCCAATAATTCACAGCACGTACTTGCCGTAGCCATGGCCGGCCCAAAATCATTGGATATCCTCCCTTGCCCGTCGATATGTCCAAAACATGAAAGTCTATCTTTACTGTCACTCCATTCACTGTCACCGGTACTTGACTAATGAGACTCAGCGACCTGACGCACCTTTGGTCCGCGACCTTGAGGCGAAGAGACGACAACTTGTTTGGCGTCAGACCAGCATCCTCTATGAACCATGACAAAATGATGTTCACTACCGCACTGCCATCAAGAAGGCACCCTCCAACATCATGACCATTTATGGTGGCTTGTACTTGCGGTGATTTAAGATCTCCCTTTGCTTTGTCCGCAACGTTAACCTTGACTATAGACTTGCGTCGACGTACATTGATCCCTTGACAAAGCTTGCGACGTAAAGATGGACACTTTACAACCAACTGCCCAACTGTGATGTTTGCCGATTGTTTTCCTAAATCCTGCAAGATCAAATATTCACTTTGACCTTGACTCAACAGAAGGTCGTGGATTCCAATTTTCCTTTGTCGCGGTCTCTCTCTTTTCTCTGGTCGTCGGCGCTTGTCTCTATGTTGATCAACGTCATCTTTCTTCTTCAGTATGTCCGGTTTGTCTTTAGCAAGTCGACCTCTCTTGGTGTTCATCACTTCGGGGTCAGTTTCTTGCACTCTACTGTTGCCAATAATCTAGAGCAGGTTTACCTCAGCAAGATGAGCCTTTGGAATTTCAGAGGGTGCTTTTGGAATTTTTGGGCAGGCACTTTTATAATGCCCCCTCTTTCCACAACCATGGCAGATGACAAATTTCACCGAACGAGGTGTGTTCGGTCGATTCTCTGATGCTGGACTTTTCAAGCGATTGTTGTTGCCTTGTCCCTGCAGTAGAAATAATTTTAGGTTGTGCATATCTGATATAAGTTGAGTTATCTCAAGATCTTTAACTTTTACTTCTCTTTTGATTTCGGTGATTGGGGTAGCTACTTGAACTGGTCGGGACACCACAAGTGTGATCGCCATTGTGACAAGTTGTGGCTGCAATATACTTGTTAAATTCATCTCTTTCTTTTGAGCTAGCATGAGGGCACTTTCAAACATGGCTAGCTCCTTCCAAGCAACAATCTCATGGATGGCCGGCTTAAGGCCACTGATAAAACTGCGTAGAGCCAAAGCTTCGATGCTTCTAATACTCGCGGCTGTGTTCTCTAGGCTCTGGGTTTGAGCATTGTCTGAGCTGGTAGGCACGCCGTTCAAACTCCGCTGGATACGAGATTGGAGCTCGCAAACACGCTCGCTGAATTGGCGGATGCTTTCACCATTTTGTTATTTGATCAAACTCAAAGTTCCAAGGAGACTCTGATAAGATTCTCTCTTCTGGAATTCAAAAATTAGCGCGGTTGTCAACGCCTCCATCCGACGGCTGCAAAGCCTGCGTTCTTCACTTTGATGATACAATGAATTTTGGCATCATCCCCAACCTTTCATCCTTTCTCACATTTATGTGCACTCTCCAAACCAACTAGGAAGAACCGCCAGGTGGTTGCCATTCTTGGCACATCATGCGGTTTGCCTTCTTCATAAGGAGGGTGTTAGCTAGAAGCCATAGTAGAGGAAGACATAGGAAAAATATGTAGGAGGGCACTCAAGGATATACTTGTGATAGCTTTCGATATAAATAAAAGGGAATAAAATTATATTGTGAAGAGGTGTGTTAAATTGTGTGTTTTCATCTGGTTCCGTTGTCGGGACTCAAGAGAATTTGTCAAAGGGTGAGAGCCGTGCCAATTTAGATAGTAGCATACGAAAAAGGTTCATTGGATTACTTAGGTTGAACGAGTATATTAGGAGTAGTGTCAACAACATTATGTGCTACACACATCCTTCTCGAGCGGAGATTTTTGGCGAGGAAGTGGATGAGCTGACGCTAGGCGAAGACAGAAACAACGGAGAGAATTGATTACCTTTAACAAAAGCCTTCCCACAAATGTACTAAAGACGCATAATCCCTCCTCCATTGTTGGAATAAAAAAGCCACATTCAAAAGCTACACGTGCAAAGACTAAAAGTGAATCACCTTCTCCAAACTTGGTGTTTTCAAAAGCATTACAGTATAGTTGCAAAGAAACAAAAGCTATGGAGTAAAGGATGGAGTGGAAAAATAAACGAAGCCTACATAGAAGTATAGAAGGTATGTACCAATTCCTCAAGAAAGAATTAAAAAAAGGAGGAAAAATTGTGTTCAGTTGTATCACAACTTGTCTACATTCTGGGAGCGGTTCCCAGTAATTGCATTTGTTCTTGCTGCTTGGTTGTAGCACATTGCTTGCAAGCAACTGCATCCTTTTCCACATTCACAGACTTTGAGGTGAATAGGAAGGTCTCCATCATTGCTCATGCAAGTTGGTGCATTAGATTAAAGGCTCACCTAGAGAGAGTGAAATTGCACCATTATTAAAAAAAAAAATTATATTACAAATCGGTTTGAATTTTGGAGTTGTGCTACATGTGGCTAGCATTGATTAGGAATTGTAGAACATTGTAAAGAAGAGAAAATTGAAAATGGTGTGAACATTATAGAAGACATGCACAACAATGGTTTATCTCTCAAATTGTTATACAATTTTGTATGCAAAACCTTGCAATTTGGATTGATGTTTTGAAAAAAGCTAGATTAGGTCTATCAATTTGGTCACAAACCTGCAACTAGTGGAGCTACAATTGGGTGATCTAAAATGTCTTCGAGTTTTTGAGTGTCTTCTAGGTGTCTAGTTGTCCGTTATCCATAATTAACTAAAGTAATCTTGAGCTTGTACAATCCCTACTACTAAAGGTCACAAAATCAATCACTTTGGGTATTATTTTGGCGCTAAGGTCCAAACCAAGAGTTATTATAGATAGAGAAAGGTCAAATGCAAAAGTAGGGCCTCTAATGCCGAAAAAGATTGGATTGGAGTTGATCACATGTATCCAACAACAAATCCTAATGGTATTCTAGGTGACAATCCCACACATGGTGCAACAAATGTTTAAACAGATGGCTGCAGCACTACAACATGCGTCTCCTTCAAAAGCCACAAGGGCAAATGATCATGCCCACAAAAAGATAGAGAAATACAATAGCTTTGAATTTGGGAGTAAAGAGTCGAAGATTGCCAAATCCGAAAAAAGATATTTGGCAACAAAAATGGGAAGGTGTATAAGTGGTTTGCACAACTTTGTTTGGTATTCCAAAGTAAGTTGCGAGCCTATTTTTGTGATGAAGATAAAGTAGCTTACACCCTTTCTTATATAACTAGGACAACACAAAATTGGGCCATGCCAATCCTTCAAGCCCTTAACAAAGGGCGCAAGTTTGACTTGCTAGTTAATTACAATGCATTATAGGAAGCAATTATTGTAGTTTATGGTGATATCGATCAGAGAGGTAACGCCAAAGATCACTTTGGAATAATCAAGCAAATGGGATATCAATCATTACAAAAAATATGAACCTTGTAGAAAGTTGTTTGACTTTCAATCTTGGTGCACATACAGGGAAATTTATTTTATTTTTAAATAATATTTTTAAATAAATATTATTTTAGAATTTAATTTAAAACTAATAATAATAATAATAATTTTAAAATTGCTAGTTTGATAAGGCATTAGTAGTCCTTGTCATATTTTTAAAATAAAATAATATTAATGTTTGATTAAATAATTTAAAAATATATATATATTTTAAATATATTTTTTTGTTGTAATTGCATTGCTACCATACAAACTTGCAGTCCTCTGCAGGCTTGAAAATTTTCCTAATGCAATCATGGATATGGTTCTCATGATGGCTTTAATGTATGTGATAGTGTAATTCAATATCTTATGACAAAATAATGACATTCAAAAGAGTATTCATGGAAGGCCCAAGGTGATTT